>JBAMJV010007914.1:0-60197 GCA_037951105.1 Echinarachnius parma
GGCTTCGTCTGACCGGGCCCGACTCTAATAGCCTGATTGAAACCAGTCGGATCGGGTCATCGGCTCTGTCTGCAGAGGGCTTAATGGTCTGTCATCCGCGACCCTTACAACAAATTATTACTTTCCAACCCTGCATCTGTTTGTAACTAAACTTGATTGGTAGATGCCCTATATCGGCCTCCATGATATTCTGGGGTCAAAGGTCACATAAGTCGGTCAAAGGTCAAATGAGGTCAAATGTGAAAGTTTTGGGGTAAGAGTCTATATTGGTTGATAACTTTCCAACCCTGCATCTGTTTGTAACCAAACTTGATTGGTAGATGCCCTATATTGGCCTCCGTGATATTCTGGGGTCAAAGGTCGCAATTTGGCGAGACACACTACGGCTATCGCCTTGTTTTCCACATTAAAGTCAGCTGGGAAGATCTTACCCATATCTCTCTTGGCGTTTCTAATGTGGTACATTAAACTGATCAGCGTTCTACCGAGGCCTGCATGTGACTGTTCTAGTCTCTGCTCTCTTGGAACAGACACTGATCAAGCAGTCCTTTGATAGTAGACCTTGGACCTCATGTCAAAGGTCATAGGATAAGGAACTGACAAAATCTAGCTGCATAGGAGCACGTTTATCTCATGGGTACTGAGCTCTTTTGCCCGAATAACTAACTTTTCCGCCTCTTCAAGGTCATCGCCACTTTGACGCTTGAAAAAGATGTTTTTGATAGTTGAGTCATAAAATCCGACAATGTTGCATGACAAATATATGACATGGTTTGCCCAAATTTGAGTGGATTTCTGCTGGAATATGGCTGTTTTCAAAACTCACGCCTATGCTCATAACTCTTTTCATCGGGAGATTCTGTGGTTACAAACAATGTCTGATGAATTCAGTTTAAAGGGACTCAAAACTTACTTGGAACTCTAGTGGTTCTCTTATACCTTATCATATTCATATTAACAATAAAATGGCCTCCATGTTATTCTGGGGTCAAAGGTCAAATGAGGTCAAATCGAAAGTTTACCTGCAAGACTCTATAATGGTTGATAACTTTCCAACCCTGCATCTGTTTGTAACCAAACTTCGTTGGCATGAATGCGCAATTGGGCGAGACACATTACGGCTATCGCCTTGTTTTTGCATGCATCTTCAAGCGGTTACAGTGGCAGTTTATTAAATATTTCGAGCTCTAAGAATTAATATAATTCCACTAAAAGATTTGTTCAAGTCCTAATCCTCTTAGACTAGCTCTTAAATCATATTTTCTTTCATATAAGACAATAATGTTGCATCTTGTCATTTGGCTTGCAAAAGATGGACAGTATCTTTAAAGGGACTTAGTAACATTGTCCAAATCCTCAAAATAACATTTTAATTCTAGCGGTTCCCTTATACCTTGTTGTATTCGTATTAACAATAAAATCATGGGACAGGTTTCGGTTTTTCAAATTTCCATTTCGTTACAAAGATATGTATGATTGAAGTATTCAGATAAGAAAAACTCCGGGCGAGTTTTTCTTCTGTGTACAAAGTGAGTGCAGTGAGTTACTGTATATCACTTTGCATTTTCGCTCATTACTTGGCCATACAATGTCCATTTGACTTGAAATTTTCACACAATACCCTGTGGACATATGAGATAACAACAATATACATTGCATCAACCATTCATCACTTTTTTGCACATGTCAACAAAGTTACTAGATCCCTTTAATGTCCTATTCATTTTTTTAATAAATTAATTTTAGTCTACATGAAAAAGAAATGTTGAATAGACAAAGCTAAGAAAATTAACTTTAATTCATTGTAACCCAGTCAGGCAAGTTTCTTTAAAAAATAAACTTTACTCATGAAAGGTGATTTTAAAACTTCAAAACCAATTTCTTTCCCTCATGGTTATAGGACACCTCAAATCCGCGAGTGTATAGATGCAGGTACCGTCATTACAACAACCCAATCCTCATACTTCAACCAGCGAAGGAAGAAATCATCTTTGACGAGCCCAGACTAATCTTCTACCGGGACATCCTCAGCGACGCAGAGATTGCTTTCATCAAGCGCCAAGCTTCCCATAGGGTTTGTCTAAGTCACTGTTGTTTGATTTTGTTGTTGTCAATATGCAATATTAAATTCTAAATACATCTTCAAAGAACATATTGAATAAGTCCTCTTTATAAATAGATCAATGCAAGTTTTAACCCAAGTGTTTAAATTTTACGATCCTTTTGATGCCCCAAGTTCTCAGTATTTCATGAAAATCTGAAGAAAATACCATTTTTGTAAAAGATTTTGTTGATCGTTGGACCCAAACCTTCCAGTTAAAAAAAAAAAAGTGTCAAACTTGTTCTATAGTTATTGGTATTATCATTTTATTTCCTCTTTCAGATTTTATATGAAGAGTATCAGTTCTTTCGTTTTCATTTTCTCTACACATTTTAACAATATTCCTTCTCTTTTCGTGTTATATGATTTGACTATACCGACATGTCTTGAATATTGAAATGAGTTTGACATGATGTGACATTACATGATGTAACATGGTTTGACATTATCAAACATAGTTTCATGACTTGACATGCTATGAGGCAATATAGTTTAAATTGACATACATCCTTTTTAACACATGACATGTAACACAATTTTACGACGTGACGTGACATGACTTTTAAAACATGACATGTAACAATGTAACAACGTGATGTTATATGACACGTGACGTGACCTCTAGGTTGCCTTGATTAGGGTGTTGAATCTGGTCTTCTGATTGGCACAGGTTGTGGGAAGCCAACCCCCCCTTCACCCACCCCTCCCTCCCTATTCTCCAACTCCTCCTTATTCATCCATCTTATCATTCATTTCTTCATTCATTCGTTCCATCATTCATTTATTTATTAGTTCATCAATTTCCCTCATCCTCTTCTAACCATCATTCGCTCAATAGCTTTTGCATGAAAAGGTAACCGCTTTGCCACCCTAATTCCATGTCTTATATATGTTGGGGTATTTGATTTTCTCCCCCTCACGGAAAATCCATGTCTTGCTAGATACCTACAGTAAATACCTTCCAACAAATTCCTGCATCTAGTGAACTTTGTTACAAATATTTAAGTTTATTTGCAGATATTGTATAGGCATGGTTGCAGAACAATTTAATAACGATACAAATTAATAAAATGAGACTATGAATTTTGATTTGTTTCAAGGGTAATTTTAGTTACTGTTAAATGGTCTGCATTTTTAATCTGCTTATCTCAAATTTCTTCTTTTTTTGTTTATAGCTTTGTGTTGTGTATGCCACCTTGGCATCTCGCCTGCATGCTATTTTTTAAAGATTTATATCACATAGTCAAAAAGAATATTTTTCCTCTATTCCATCTAGGTTAGCACCTTTGCCTTACTTAAAGAAACAATGGTTTGTTGCTAAAAAGGTTATATAACATCAACAGTTGAAATTGAATAAGAGGTTTCAGTTCAATTGCATGCTACACACCAATAGTGCATATACTAGTTGGTATTCTAAAGTAGGATTGGAGTGTTACTCTTAATTTCTTGGTAATCAAACGGATAACACAAATATTTGGGAAATTGAAATATAGCGTTTGGTTATTAAAAGTACCCCATTATTGATTCATTACTCTTAGCTATAAGTATCCCCTTATCAATCTAGTAACACCAGTTGGGGGGATATTGATGTATGATAGCAAGAGGGAAATACTTTAGTGTGCAGACTATAAAAGCTTGATGAAGAAGTTCCCAACATCTACCACAACCATTTCATTTATAAACATTTTTATAATAAGTCATTTATAAAAACCTTAGTCTGACAATATAGGTGTTAACCAGTTGAAGACAATTTGACTTGGGTATAAACATGCATTTTCCATAGACCGTCCCTAACACAGGTTTGTTTGTTTGTTTGTTTGGGGGTTGTTGTTGTTGTGGGGGGTTTTTTGATGGGGGGGGGGGGGGGGGGGGGGACCAGTCCTGGGTTGGGTGAGTAGCCATTAATTTAAGCATTTTTTGTCAAATGAAAGGTGCAATCATTGATATTAGAGAACTTGACTTGATTTTTTGCCCCATTTTCATATAAACTTTGCAAGTAGTATTTTGTAGTAAATTAAAACCAATTTATGTACTTGTTTAAACATGTATACATCGTACGTCTGCATCCTTGAATAAATCAAAATAACTTGCACACTTCACGCCTAACTTATTTTCCTCCCTGAAAAGACCCACAACCTGTGACCAGTTCTTCCTTAACAAGTTTGATTACAAAAGTAAATTAATCAAACAAAGTGCTTCAAAGGATAGCAACCAATCTAAACCTTCCTTATCTACTAGTGATGATACTGTCGTTACCTCTTGAATATTATTTGATCTGATTGTATAAACAAATTATTAAAATGTATATTCTTAGTTGTGATGTTTATATTATTTTGTATTATGTGTAGTTCTCAGAAATAAAATATTCTTGTTAACCTAAACATGTATGATAGCTTTTGGGGTTGGGTTAAAATGTAAATGCAGATACATAATTGCAGCATGAAATTAGTTAGAGTTTTATTTGCACTGCACAGCACTAGAACATATTTCTTAGAGCACATCATGCTTGCCTAATTAAACCTATTTTTTGCACTTTCCAATCAAACACAGCTACCCATGCCCTTGACTTTAGATATGACATTGTGTCTGGCGATATACAGAAAATGGGCCTGAACAGAAAAGACTAGCACACTACTGGGCGATCGAGATAGGGGGTACCTTCAAAGCAAAATTTCTTTAAACAAGTATTGGGTTCGGATACCAACTTGGCAAATAGTCTATGTTGGAAATAAACCAAGGAAGAAGAATTTTTCTGTGAATGCTGAAATTATGACACTTTCAATTCCTTTATGATTATCAAAATCCTGTGATTGAAAATTAGGACCAAAGACCGACTAATACAGTGTGCTCATTGGTCGAACCTGGCTAGGCGCAAACAAAATGTGCACAATTCTTGTCCACAAATATGAAATTAAGTCGTGAAAGTGTTCTGCTCCTGGGCTGCTGCATTAGTCTTTTCTGCCTAGACTTCATTGATATCGCTAAGACACAAGGGTTGTCTAAAGGCTGTGGTGATTCCTGTGTGAGCCCCAGGCACTCCATACCCTTCTCACTAGAAAGCGACCATGTCCCTCTCATATTGCAGGGTGCTACATTTTGTAAAAACAAGATTTGTTAAAAAAATTTAGTGGCGCAAAACAAAAACTATGACATATTTTGGGTTTGTTTTGGGGTTAAAATTTGGCATTAGCAACATTTTGGTGGCCTGAAGCCAACTTTCAATGGCCTGAACAGCAGCCGAGTGCTAATTTTGCTGATTGCCTTGGGCAATGACAGTCATTTATAGGTCATTATTTGGGAGAAGAAAAAAAAGTTGGGCAATTAAAATTTCTTTTGGACAAGTGTTTTTTTTCTCCAAATGTAAAACAAACAAAATGGTACAAAAATGGTACAAGTTGTTGGTATCAAACGAGCAAATTCTGCGAGGTATTTAATACAAAATTAATTAAATACATGTTTAATTTACTATTTGGGCGAGTGTTTTCAATTCTTTTATTGAAAATTTACTTGCCCAAATATGAGCCAGTGTGCAAAAAACAACAACAAACAAACAAAAACCCAAAATGTAGCACTCTGCAATGAATCCAATCCGAGCCCTCCACCTAAGGAAGCATCCCGTCCATTGCCTTTCCCACAGCTTCAGCGGGCCACGATTCAGCACCCGGTCACAGGCAACCTCGAGTTCGCCGACTACCGCATTAGCAAGAGCGCGTGGCTCAAGGTCGAGGAGGATCCGCGCATCCGGACCATCCGACGTCGCGTGGGGGCCTACACCAACCTCAACATTGACACGGCAGAGGACCTGCAGGTGGTCAACTACGGGATCGGCGGCCACTACGAACCACACTTTGACTTTGCCAGGGTACGTATATTACATCATTTCCATGTGCCTGTTGCATTTAACCTTTTGGTCATTCCCTTTCCCCCGTTATGATTTTATCGGACATCTCTTTGAAAATTGTGCAGTTGTATTTCTATCCCCTGGATAAACTTGGACAGATATATTTCTATCTACTGGTTTGAAATTCAAACGGTGGTGTCAAACAAACAAAATATGTATAACATTCACAATTAAAGTGAGTGTATTTAGATTTCTTCATATAATTTTGACTCGAGTATGAAAGCCGCTGAAGATTCTTTCAGATAAGCCTCAAAACCCCTTGTTTACTAGTTCTCTTGTCAAGTCAAAGCTTATCATTTTGAAATAAATTGGACTGATTCCTGTAGCAGTAATACACAAGTTTACTGATAGCCTGCTAGCTACAATTCCCTTAAAAATTATAAAGAAATAGTTACACCTAAGTTTACATCAATGTTCTTATTTACGTAACATTTTAGTTAAAATTCTTCTTTGCTTTTATATTTATTTATTGTTACAAATTTGAAATTACTCATGAATGTTATGTTCAAAAGTAATAATGATTTATTTTGTATATTACTATAGGAAACACATATTTCACTTTGAATATCAAAATGTTTGCACTAAATATAAATCTAGTTCATACAAAATGGCAATCAATTCAATTATTTTGTGTTTTACATTGAATATTTTACTTATTTCCTAATCATATTATCACCCCTGTTTCATTGTGTAACTCCATCCTTCATTATGTTTTTGTGTCTGTTATATATATGTTGTGTTCCCCTCCACCCTATGCTAACTTCACAGTGCACTTATCATGTTTTATTCTGAATAATTTGTCCCGTGAGGTACTGGTGCTTGGATTGTATTCTGTCCAGCAGCGGTGCATGAATCTGTGCCAACATGCATTGTCTGTTGGTCGGAATACAGTTTACCATCGGTACCATCATTGGCAAATTGGATAATATATGTTTCCTCTTTGTACTGTCTCTATTTTTTTGTAGTTTTCTCATAGTTATTGCATGTAACTAACTCTGGCTTTAATCTTACAAGCTTTGCTGTGACCAATATATTTTGTATGAGCGTGTGTGTGTTTGTAAGTGAGTGTGTGTGTGTGTGTGTGTGTGTCAAATTTATGTACATGTATATTCTTGAAACATGAACATTTGTAAGTATTGAGTTATTATTGTATTTATTTGGTCCCTGTTTATATTTATTAAATTAACCCGTTGCTTACGGGAACCGGGTGGGCTATGTACACACTCTATGGGGATTCCAGAATCTTAAAGGGAATGGGTAAACCTAAATCTGATGTGAGGTACTCTTAAACAAGAGACTGACCAAAAGGGTCATTAGGAATGGTGTGGCAAGATCGGTAGAGCGCGTGCTTTCTGATCGTGAGACCCTGAGTTCGAACCCTGCTCGCTCCTTTTGCCCTTCAGCAAGGCATTTAATCCACATTGCTGCTCTCTACCCAGGTGTATAAATGGGTACCTGGTCAGGTGAAAATTAGCTTGGTGCACCTATAGGGTTGCCCGCCGCTAGTATGCTCCCCGGGGAGTTGAGAATGTGTACAAGATAATTGTGCGGGTCTGAACTGTACCAAATGACCAGGGATAATAATAAGCACTTTGAGCACCCTTATTAGGTGGATATTGCGCTTTATAAATATTCAATATTATTATTAGATCGAAAGTCAAAGATTGCAGGGATGATTTGACATTAAATTGCTTCTCAAACAACATTCAAAAGGAATTGTTTGATACATACATATGCCTCTTAATATATTTCTTGATACTTAACTCTTAACAATACTCTCGGAGAGTGATGTATTTATCCGTAGAGGAGGATTTTTTGTTTTATCTTTACAATTTTGAAATCGCACAAAAGCTGATGGCTCAAAAAATGATGATTCCCTGTACATAAAACGAAACTGTTGTAACATAAATAATTGCATTAATAATCCACAAAATGCAATGCGCATAATTTTTAATAACTATGAGGTACCGATTTTGTTTCCACAGGTACCCAATGCATATGATGGACTCGGTAACAGAATAGCTACTATGTTGTTCTATGTGAGTACTAGATGAGGAAATATAGAGGATGAAATGTTAATCACAAATGAACCTCTAGCTGGTGTATAGAGGGATGTTTGATTTTAAAAAATAGATAAAACAGAGAACTCATTGTCTACAACTAATTTACTTAATTGTATATTATGTAGTTGAAATAAAACTACCTAATTTTTTCCAAGATATGTCTGGTGTTGATAATTTTTCTAATTTTTTCATTTTTTAATCACATTTTTCATGGGTTTGAGAATATGGTAAATTCAAGGGTAATGGTCGCACAGCTTTTCAACTACTTTTTACATTGAAGTATGTTTTATTTTTCACATCTTAATTGGTTATTGTTTTAATTCAGAGGTACAGAAGTACCATACACATTTTGTGTAATAGCTTATGGAAGTGTTTATTTGGTAAATCATTTAGGCCTTGATGTTTCAATACTTATAGGTACAATGCGAGAAATTAATTAATTTCCATAGTGGCCCTGTCAGACGGGAACATATTTGTGTCCTTTTCAGTGTTAATGAATGAGATAATAACACTTAAACTCCAGATCCAAATACAGTTTAATAACATTTCATTGAGTGGAATCATCAGTATAGTACCCAAAATTTACAAAGCACAGTTGAGCATAGAGTGGTGAAGTGTGATGTCATAAATGATGTCAATGGGCAATCAGTGTTATAGTGCACTGGTTCCTAAATTTAGGAACCAGTCCATTATAACACTGATTGCCCATTGAAGTAAAATTCATTCGGATGGGCATATCTCAGCCAATACGTAACCTATTCCTTTGATTTTCGGTATTTGGACATTATATGTTATGCTCTTTCTGAAAATGAAGTCCAAATTTGAAAATTCTAAAAAAGTGTTTTTATGACGTCATGGCTTCTGAACTCTATAATCATTCTCATCACTGAAAAGAGCTGGGTTATAGAGAGGTCCACTCTTGGAGAGAGATGGGGACCAAATTACTTGTTTCCACTAATATTTCAACTAAACTTAGAAATGAGATTAAGGAAAACAGAGTAAAATCATATAAAGAGTAAAGTACACACAGTGAGGATGGCTTATTCAAAGGGATGGAGTCATGAATAGAGAGTGGATAAGACTGGGTGGTTCACACCTCTGTGTTAATTAAAGATTAATCTTCCCTAAACACTCAAGTGTGTTTTTCCACACAAACAAGATAAAATGTGCTGGTAGTGGTACAGGCAATTTACAAAAACAGTGTTAAAGGGGTAGTACAGTTTTGGTAAGGCTGAGCTTTAGTAACCAAAACCTGCACAATAACATTACAAACTAATAGTTATAACTCCACCATGCTCGAAAGGTATAGGAAATTACAAACGACTAAGTAAAAAGCCTGTTATCATTCAAAAAACACAAGAGGGCGCTCTCTAAAAAAGCATTGGTTTCAACCATTTTTCAAACAAAATTATGCATGTGATGTGTTGTTGAAATAATGATTGGATAGAGAGATCATCAACAACTATTTAAAAACCTCTTTTTGAGCAAATGTAAGCATTATTTAAATTTTTACAAAAATCATCGAATATTTATTCTGGTTGGATATATTTATTTAAATTTTAGCCGTTTCTAAACCGATTTTGATCAAATAAAGTTTATTTTGCCATTAAAATTGTATGCTCTTTCAAATTTTACACTCGGTTTTTCATTATCTCACAAAAAAATTATTTCGTGCAGCGCCCTCTATACCAAAACTGAACTACACCTTTAAGTCTTGGGCAATAAGTTTACATTTATATAGTGAAGGAAATTAGAAGTCATAAGCAAAGTTCATTACAAGTCATACTTAATTTGCACCATCACAATATGATAGACGAGGTTGTGTGATGACTTCACATTAACTCTACAGCTGTGACAGAGCTGTTCCCCAACAGTTTCTATAGTTCTCTTTCATACATGTATCATGACCACTGTATGACCCCTCAAGCTGTATTGCCCAGCGGCCTGATTCCAGTTGATTAGGATCAGTGGCCTGAATTCTCATCAGTGGCTCAACTTGAGCCTGGCCTAAAAAGACAAAGACTACCGGTAACCAGATAAACTATTTTGCACCTGCAGACCTATTTTCTAGTTGCTATTGGTCCCTGGAGATATTATAATTGTTTACTTTCATTATCCAGTCAATCCCTTGAGTTCTGCTTATAGGCATCAGGACAATGGGCCCCTTGAAATTCAGTCATAGTCGGTCATCAGCCAAATTGCGTCCTGATCATCCTGGACATCGTATTACTGGTGACCAGTTATACTATGACTGAATTTCAAAAGGCCCATTGTCCTGATGCCTATAAGCAGAACTCAAGGGATTGACTGTATAATGAAAGGAAACAATTAGAATATCTCCAGGGACCAATAGGGACTAGTTACCGGTAGTCCTTGTCTCAATATTAGGCCGGGCTCAAGTTGAGCCACTGATGAGAATTCGGGCCATTGGCTCTAACTCATCTATGTCAATATGCTAGAATAAAATAGAACCCATAAGAACCAGGATTTTTGATATTCTTCTATGAATTCGTGAAACAAGTAGAGACACTGATTTTCTGTTTTAAAAAAGGCTTTTCCGTTTCAGAAAATCTGGAATTCCGTTTCAACCTGCCTGAAAAACGGAAATTCCGTTTTGCCATAGACTTTGTACATGTGAAAAAGTGAAAATTCCGTTTACATAGAACTTCATACAAAATTCAAGCATCGGCAAAAATGCAATGTTTGGGGCTTATATTGCTCTTTTTATATGCCAATAATATTAAAAATATTGACGCATTGATGGATGTACATATCAATCTTTACGGAAAAATAGTTACACAGACTATTCATAATTAACTCAGTTTCGCGAGAAAAGTATTTTTTCCGAAGTAAATTGGACCTAGAAATCGATTGTTCAGTATCACGCCACACTTTAGCGCCGACAGTCCCGGGGAGACATCCAATGGATATCTGTAGAAGTTATAACCGACTGGTGAGCCAGTACATTACAAAAAAAGGCTCTAAATTTGTATTTTGGTGATTTACACCATTTCTAAACAATTTAGTAGTCTACTTACATGATTGCATGGCATTTTAAAGCTGAACAGAAAAAAAAATGAGCCCCGAAACAATGAAAAAAATGCGCTGAATATCGGTCATGACTCGGTCATGTCGTCGGTAATTTTCCATCGCTAAAGAGCGCCAATTTACTGACTGCGCGCAAGACGTACATGTGTGTTATACACACTGTACTCGCGTACGGTACCGGTACTGTGCTACGCGAATACGGTGCGGGTATGTAACAACATGATATGCACGACGTATGCTACGTAACTTCGATCTTCCCGTTTCCAGAGAGATCGAAGTTACGTATCATACGTCGTGCATATCATGTTATACACCTGCACCATATTCGAGTAGCACAGTACCGGTACCGTACGCGAGTACAGTATGTATAACACACGTGTACGTGTGTGGTCTCGCAGTCAGTAAATTGGCGCGCTCTCGCGATGGAAATTTACCGATATTCAGCGCAGTTTTTTCATTGTTTTTCAGTCAAAGAGGTTTTCCGCGATTTTCCGTTTGAAAACTCATTTTCCGATTCAAATGGTCAATTCCGCGATTTCCGTCTGTTTTCTGCAATCGCGGAAAATCAGTGTCTCTAAACAAGCAGAGAGAAATTTATTATTAGTAATATAATATAATATAATATAATATAATAAGTGTATTTTCATGTACTAAAGGCATGGCGAGTTGCTCGTCAATGATGCTGCATTTGGCGGCAATTTTGAAACGATAGCTCATTACTACATTATGTTCAACTAGGCATAACTCCTGTGTTTCTGGTTCTTTTTTTAAATCAGATTTTCACCAATTATGCCTCTTCTTCTCCTTATTTTAATAGTCAATGAATAAATCAGGCCCGGAATTCCCCTTTAAGTAGAACAACTTCAGGATTCTTGCGGTAAGGTCTTCCTCTGTTTAATACAATATTGGTTCTTTTTGGGTGTTGAAGGGGACTTGGTATTGAACTTCACTACGATGCCTTGACTCCCATGTGTCTGGTTTAGCAACTGCATGTTCCTTGTGGTGAGGTCTTCTGTTCCAATACCAGTTCCTTTAGCCCACCAAGGACGAGAGCTATTTTAAGGCAAAATTGATCATTATTTTCCTCTGCAAATTGGCAACTCCTAATTTTTTTCCGACCTTTTAATGACGTAAAAATAGGTTGAAAATATTTAGTAATTACATTTAAAGACAAATATGAAGTGACTTTGCCGCAGAATTGCCAATTTGAAGGCCAAATTTTGTTTTTAAAATACCACAATGTGTTGCCAATTTAAGGATTTTCCTAAATTTTAGCTATCTACGCAATAATAAAAATCATTAAAAAATAACTAAAGCAGGTAGAGTAAAAAAAATAGGGCTCTAAAAATAGAGAAAGTTTTGCTCCTTCTCCTTGTACACTTCATATAACTAGTTATCTTCTTACTGAAGTGTAGGACTACCAATCCACAAATATGTGGGACACCGTCCCTGATGGGTTAGGGTGTCCTGACTGTCCTCAGTTCAAAGGGACACATTCGATAAACTTCACTATGATTCCAGGAACAACTTGTGGTTTCTTGCAGCAAGGTCCTCCATTTGTATACCGGTTCAATTTAGGTTTTCCTCAGTTCAATTGGACACAGTGGATCATAGGCGTAGGAGGCAGAGAAGGGGGGGGGGGGCTGAGGGGGCAGGCTGAGGGGGCTGCAGGCCACCCTGGAGTTTTAAAAATGACCATATTTGGGCAATAATCACCTCACACTTGGTCAAGACATGTAATATTCAGCCAAATCCATGTCATATTTGGGCAAAAACCTATCACTTTCAGGGAAATCCATGTCATATTCGGGCAAACTCATGTCATTTTCAGGCAGTCATTATACATTCGGAGCAAATTAATGTTATTTTATTTACGGCAATCTCAACATAATTTTTGTGCAAAATCGTCCCATATTCGGGTAAAATCATGTTATTTTCAGGACTTAACATCAAAAACTTGATTTCCGGGCATCAAGGAGGCAAAGACCCTATTTTCACCTGACAATCAAAATGTTTAAAAAGTATAATTATTCGGGCAAAAGACCTCCGCCCCCTTGAGAAAAATGTGCTATTACGCCCATGCACTTGGATAATTAATTCAATTTACACTGATCCCATAACTCACATGACCATAGGCGTTACAGTAGACAAAAACAAAACTTAAAATGATCCATGTACTTTGTTAGATAGATATTGCCAAAAATGACATTTGAGACTTCGATCCTATACCAAAATCATTGTAAGATATGTCTGAATGATGTGTGAAAGTTTCATTGAAAAAGAACACTGCTTTCCTGGTTAATTAGCAAAAAATTGCGTCAGATTTTACAACTAATTCTTAGTTCTTTGCCGTAGATTCGAACAGGATCTTTATGACCGTCTGTAGACGGTCTTGAGCTGAATGATTTTCAATGATATATATTTTCATATTAACCCTTTAGCACTCAGAGGCCGCGTGAAACACGTCAGTTTACTCCTCAGAGCTCTGTGGCAAAATGATGTATTTTAGTCATTGATCCAAACAAAATGAAAACTCTTTACAAGTTGAGTTTTGTCAATTACATGTTATTAATATTGTGAAGATTATAAGATGACGCATAACATATATCAAAATAAGTTGATGAAAATATACACAAGTCAGCTAGTCAGCTGCTAAAGCCGAAATACTCACTCGATTTAGAAGAGTAGAATCACTGTCTCAGTCCCGCGTAGCGTTTTTCGCGTAAGCAATTAAAAGCTATGATAGATTTTACCCCGATTTGACAATAAAACTTACACAAAATAGCTAAAAGAGCTATAAATATCCGAATAATCGGAATCAACGTAAATATCACTATGTTTGATGCCCAGGGTTAGGTAAAAATCATCGTCAAATAATAAATATCTAGCCTTTTCCCGCAGAGAATGTCTGCCTCTCGCGTCTTGCTCTTGTCCATGTCTTGTTTACGGGCAAGATCAACAAGCGCATCTGTGTTCGCCCGCTGCTATGCATCGCTGTGTTTGAATGGAATTTGCAAGAAAACAGTTTACGAGAGGCATACACTTTGAATTACAAATGTTCAGTGTAGAAACCCATTGATAGCACACGCACAATTGCTTCCCCCGTTATATGCTGAACAGGGATACTAGAGCGCGCAAAAAACGGACGGGCGGGTACGGGCGGTCTGAGGAGTAAACTGAAGGGCGGGTACGGGCGGTCTGAGGGCTAAAGGGTTAAAGGGACATTTGAACAAATCTAACCCTATTTTATTCTTCTCTTACGATAAGCTAAACAACTCGGTAGAAGAGAAATGTGGAAGCTCAAAGTAATTTTTGTAGAGTTAGACAAAGTACATGGATCACTTTAATTGGCTGAACTGGGCCCGGTTGCAGAAAGAGTTGCAATCGATTGCAAAGTTGTCATTAATTGCAAGTCAGAAAGTATGCACAATTGAACCAATCAGATTTGCACATTTAGTCACAGTCATGATCTGACTTGCAAATACATGCAACTTTACAATCGATTGCAACTCTTTCTGTAAGGGGGCCCTATTAAGACAGAATATTACGATTCTAAAAAAAAAGATGTATGTCGACCATATGAATCAAACTGTCATACATGCTTTTGGTGTAACCTAAATGACAGTAGACACAAATAGTATTTATTAGACAAACTGGCTATAGGCAAAGAAGCATACCCACTATAATTAGCTAGAATATTGTACATGAATGTAAATATATGGGTCTTGGAGGCACTGATATCTAGTGTGTTGAACATCTCGGTAATCTTAGTTATTTTTATTCTGAGAAAAATATAAATATAAAAAAGGTACAAAAAAGAGACTTACATATGAATGTGTACACTGGTGGGGATCTAGACAGTTCTAATTGTAAAGTAGCCACTTAGCCACAGTGATAAGATTAAAATATTTTGTTTATGTTTGTTGGTACTTCCCGATGTGGACGATTATATTTCCTGTTATTTCCCATATTTCCCTTTTAAAAAGGCGGGAATTCCTAGTCCAGGGTATATGCCAACCCTGGCATATTCCCTTGGGAGTGTATACAAAATTTGCAAAAGCTTTTTAAAATCCATTACACAGGGCTTGCTGGCCAGTGAAATTGCACTTGGGGCCAGCAAACATGTATAAAAAGTTATATTTTGGTGGCCCGATCGGGCTAGCAGATTTTCAACCCGACATGGACAAAATGAGAAATCTTGTTTTCTTTTTTGTCATGCTTCATCTATAATAACAGGTTTGATTAGGAAAGAGTGATATTTTGAATAATAAAAAGTTTACTCATAAAATACAATTTTCTGGCCAGTAAATTTTCTTTTGGGCAACCAGAAAAGGGGGAGAAATTATTTCACTGGCCCGACCGGGCCACTGACAAAAAAGCTGAGTGTGGAGCCTTGCATTCATTAGAAATTTGATGCTTTGTTCTTTAAAAATGGTACATATTTGGCAAATATATGATTGTTTCAATTTTACAAACATAAGTCTTTTACATACATTATGTGAACTTAAATGCCCTTCAAACTTAAATTTCTTCAAAACATGAATTACCGACAAGTGCAGGGTTTTGCTATATCCAGTCATAAATAGAAAAGGTGCACTAATTTTGTTACCAGCTAGTATTAGTAGTTCTTTTTTCCACATTAAAGTCAGCCGGGAAGATCTTACCCATATCTCTCTCAGCGTTTCTAATGTGGTACATTAAACTGATCAGTGTTCTACCGAGGCCTGCATGTGACTGTTCTAGTCTCTGCACTCTTGGATCAGACACTGATCAAGCAGTCCTTTGATAGTAGACCTTGGACCTCATGTCAAAGGTCATAGGATAAGTGACTGACAAAATTTAGCTGCATATTGGGGCACGATTATCTCATGGGTGCTCGAAGCTCTTTTGCCCGAATAACTAACCTTCCTGCCTCTTCAAGGTCCTCGCCACTTTGACGCTCGAAAAAGATGTTTTTGATAGTTAAGTCATAAAATAAGACGATGTTGCATGATGAATATGACATGGTTTGCCCGAATATGGCTGTTTTCAAAATTCATGCCTATAGCTGTTGGTGCTCATGACCCTTTTTATCAGGAGATTGTCTTCTTATTCTATGGCTACGGACAATGTCTGTTGTATTCAGTTTCATATCCATTCCCACTTTCCTGACTCAAACAAGTTGGTTGGAATCCTTATTGGATTGTTGCTGCACACCAAATATATGTTAACAATTGCCTTGTGGGTACTGCTTAAAGTGATCCATTAACTTCAAATTCAACCAAAATCACTTGGAGCTTTCACACTTCTCTTGTGCCTTGTTATTTGGCTTTATAGAAACAGACAAATGAAATAGGTTTTGATTTTTCAAATGCTTTATGATTACCGTAAATCTCCGTGTATAAGACGCACTCGTGACCCTGAAGTGCTGTTGGAATGCTTATACCACTGGTCTAGGGCATGACAATAGCTTAAAGTGTTTATTCAAAGAAAAAGCAACATAAGCCAAGTTTCATCTTTCCAAAAAGTTCAAATCATACATAAAATGAAAATATCACTTTCCAAGTACTCGCACATCCGAAAATTAAAACAAAAATGAAAATACTAAACGCTGCTTCAAAACCACAATCCAGCTACGAGCGGGGTCCGATAGCTGGGTGTGTTGTACTGACGTAGAGCGAGGGGTTATCCAATCAGAAGCCTCGGTTTCTACCACATTATATACCGGATTTATACCCCTTTATACCGGGGATTCCGTGGTTGTTTAAACTCTTTTCTATACAATTATGGTGGTTTAAACTGTTTGAACTAATAAAACAACAGTTTATATTCGTTGTAAAGTTATTCTTTTATTCTGATAAAGTAAAAATAGGTAAATAAATCACCTAGTCTGCGAGTTGAATCATACTCGCCGGCAGCATGCATGATACGTGGAGAGCCTCGACCGTGCGCGTGGACAATGCATGCAATATAATAGCGGCTAGTGTATGTAGCTAGCTCGCTTCAATTCAGCTCGCGTAAAGTGCACTATTATCAGCTGTTTTTGCAGGTAATTGTTCTCGTATTTTGTTTTAAAAGCCCTACAAACATGTAAGTAAAATAAGAGATAGTCTAGAATAGGTGTAATCGTAATAATCTTGCATTTTCGTTCCTTTTCGGAGCATTTTAAAAGTGCAATTACTTACAAGGCAGTCATGGCAGTTGGCGTGCAGCTAGCTAGGTATAGCTATAGAGCACAGCCTGTCTCGCGGAGCGGTGCCGCTGAAACTCTGATGCGTGTTCGTATCATTCAACTTACGGGCATTTCTTTTTTCGAGGCACGTTCAATTTGCGTCTCTCAATTTGTCGAACAAATCTCTAATTATGGGAAAATAACCACTCATACGGTAAAATATCTACTTTTACACTAACATTGGGCAATTCTAGATTTTTGTTTCTTCATTTCCGATGTTGCAAAACGAGCGAGCGATGGACGTTGTAAACAAAATAATGCACGCAAACTGATGTATACCGCGATATAGCAGAGAATTCACCCCCTCGTCACACGTCATCGACCTAAGCGGCTAGATCGGGGTGAATTTGGGCCTGGTTTGGAGGGTGAATTTTTCTCATTTTCAATTTCGATTTAAAAATATTTTTAAAAATTCCCAAAATCTGAATTTCTCGAGGCTTGTTAAGTACAAGATTACCTTCACAATCATACCAAATTCGACTCAATTTATAATCAATGAGCGAACCGTTTAATGTTGAATGTAGCATTCATCAAAAAATAGTGGTTAGTACACAAATTGCACATTTATTGAGCAGTAACACTGGTGCTCATAAATATTCATATTCATATTCATGAATATTCATGAGCACCAATACTCAATAAATATACTGCATTTTTCTAAATTTACTAACAACTACTTTTAATTGTGAGCAAAATTTATAACCACTGGTTAGAAAATTGCATATTTAATTAGTACTGCTGCTCACGAATGTATGAATATTCATTAGCAGCAGTATTACTGCTCAATAAACTTGCAATTTTTACATCTGTAACCTATATTTGTGTGAGAAAAAGGTATATTGTGCTGAATGCTACATTTAACAGCAAGCTCTTGTCATGCCCTATACCATGTGTTATACACATTCAACATGACTACAGGGTGTCCAAAAAAAAAAAAAATCTAATAATTTTTTTTTGGCTGTACCTGTGTAAGACGCTCCCCCCACTTTGAAATTTTTCCGACGGAAAAAAAGTGCGTCTTATACACGGAGATTTACGGTAAATGAAAAGCATTCCAAAACGCTTTTCGATTGTAGTCAAAAGCGAACATGGGCAGTAGCATAAGTGATAAATCTGACATCGATTTTTACCTCTTTTTTTTTCACCTGGTAACAGCGTTCCTTTTCCATGAAACTGTCATATCATTCAGATGAAACTTACAATGATATAAGTATATGATTGAAGTCTCAAATGTCACTTTCGAAGGAAAAAAATTGTTAAAAAAAGTTAAAGGGCAATGAAACTATGGCTTTCGGTTATTATTATCGTTTAGAGGGTGAACAGACATTTGATTTGATACATAACTTGGCAATTTTGGCCTCCTGGATCCCATGAAATCCTTACGTGAACATACCCACATTTTACTAATTCTTACGGTGGCAAAAGATGATGGGAGCGGCCATGTTCTTGTAATTACCCGACATGCTTTGCAAACTCTGACGTATGTGCTTCGGGCCGAACAAAAAGCTTTTCACTGATTTCAAAGCATCTACAAGTATTCAGACAATGGTTTGAATTGGTGCTATTGAAATGCATTAGTGCATATCATTGACCGTAGTCCGCACAAACCTAATAATGCCTCCAGTGTTCGCGTGAATAGTGGTATACCCAATATAGAGTTTTCACATATTTCTTCCAAAGCATAAATCTGAGTCGGAGTAATGTTACATATAATAAACAGGCATATTACGATGTATAAAGTAGGATAATTTCTATTCTTGAGTTGCATTGTCCTTTAATGGATCACTTTAATCGTGCAAATCTCTGTGTGGTTATCATGCCAAATGTAGCAAGAAAGTGTGATAAAATTAAAAATTGACATGATATGACAACTGGTCCACAGAAAAGAAAGCAAAACTGTCAGTATTGATTACAATTTTACAAAGCTCCATGCAGACAACATGTCAATTATCGCTATGAATGTTGTGTTTATCTGTATAAAGGCCTTTACAGACACGAGTGTGTTGCTGAACCTACATGTATTAAGTACTGGTCCTGAAAATTCTCAGGTTGTAGTCTATGTAGAATGCATGTTATAATTATGTCGAGTTTTCTTCAATGGGTTAATATTTTGTTTCCAGAATTAGTATGTGTGTGTTTGGGTCTGTGTGACTTACAAGTACAGTATCTTACTTTTACCCTTGTCAAGCCTATCAAACTATAAACTTGCACACTTTATAATCAGACATGTATGTAAATTACTTGTACAGTAGTCTAAAGTTACTCTTAAGCAATTGATTTGGTTCTCTGTCCGTGTGTGGAAGCTTTACAAGGAAGACTTGTTATATGCCTGTATGGTAAGTAAGATGAGAAGGAGCGAGAATGAAAGTTGCCTTTTTAAAGTTTTTTTTCATGATTTTGTTCTCATAGTTGTGTTGATTATGGGCATGTAGACCATTCACACTGTTGGCACAGGGATGGTCTGGCCTATCAACAACTAAACAATCTTCTTTTGTAACTAACAAGATCTAACTCCAAAATCAGCTTTCAACCCCTCTTTACATTTATTTGATTTAATCCTTCTTACTAACCATGTATATTTACAGCAAGGGTGCAGGGTGCTGTAGAGACAAATGCCAACTTCTGCCTCAATGACGTCATTAGGCCACGCCCCTGCAATTGCACATTTTATGGGCGGGGCTTTGCAAATCATGGAAGGCTTTGAAGCTGGTGAAAATGTGTTATTTCCTGTCATAGTTCCTGTTAATACAAACTTGGGCTGGAACATTGAACAAGAAAGATCTTTGAATGTAATACCAAAATAATGTATTTGGTTTGCCTTGCCCCTTTAAGCTAGATGCAGCACCCTGCCTTGATTGTATATGTACACGGCTATGTTATGGCCTATTCCCACTATCGCGTATCTCTTTCCGTTTCATATCTGACCAAAATGCGGCGAAACGGTCAGTATCTAGCAAATTTTTAAGTTCCACATCATTTTGTCTCACGCAAAACAAAGCGGAATTAAAAGTATCCTACTAGTCCATTCCGAACTTCGTCCACATCATTTCTTTTCCTGCAAGTATTCTGCTAGTACCTTCCAGATGTCAAATGAACAGGAACGGAATGAGATACGCTATAGTGGGACTACTAGGCCGTTACTGAGCATCAATTCTAAGTTTCTAACCCCTTCACACCTCCCTAATGTTGTTAGTACATTTTCTGTATTTAACATCAAGTGTCTCCACCTCTATTGTAGCATGCCTTCTCATCTTTTTACTTTCTTCTTATTTAATCCATTCATTTTTATCAGTTTATCTTGTCAATTAAATATATGCATATCATACTTATTTGAATACATATATTTATTTCCTTTTCCCAACCATTCATGTGTACAGATGATCATGTCCACATCATGTTCACACATGTTCCTGAAACGATTCAATTTTATTTGGGTTGTTTAAATCTATATATTTACATTCCACACATGTGGGAAATTTTAACCTTTCAATAAGGCAATGATATTAGTAATGATTTTCAAAACTACCTCCAAATTGGTCCATGGGTGCAAAACTGAAAGCATTACTCAGTCAGAATGATAAAGATGCGATGAAACATGATGAAAAACAAGCCAATTTGATGATATCAAAGATCTAACAATCTTTTGTAGAAGTTAGCGTACTCAATTTCTAAATTTGTAGCCCGCTCCCCCTGAAGCCATGGGAAATTACCGTACTCACTTTCTAAATTTGTAGCCCCCTCCCCCTGAACGCCATGGGAAAATAGGAATTGAGAGATATATAGAGTGGTGAAGTGTGATGTCATCTATGACCTCATAACCATCTATTTTTAGAATTTTCAAATTTGAACTTCATTTTCAGAAAGAGCATACAAAATAATGTCTAAATACTGAAAATCAATTGAATATGTTAAGTATTGGCCGAGATATGCCCATCCGAATGATTTTTGTTTCCTATAGGCAATAAGTGTTATAGTGCACTGGTTCATAACTTTATGAACCAGTGTACTTTAACACTGATTGCCTATTTAGTTAAAATTAATTTGGATGGGCATATCTCATCTAATACTTAAAATATTCAATTGATTTTTCGGTATTTAGACATTATTTGTCATGCTCTTTCTAAATATGAAGTTCAAATTTGAAAATTCTAAAAAAAAATGTTTTTATGACGTCATGGCTTCTGTACTCTATAACCATTTCCTTATTTGATCCAGGGTGCGCATGGGGTCCTTGAATGGATCATCTTGTTCTGATCTATGTTCACAATTCTGTTAATTAAATTCTCCTCTTTCACACCATTGATTTAATCCTTCAAAGCCCAAACCTTATACATGTAATTTGATGAACATGACTGTTGTGTACACATCATCCCTTTCAATTTAACTCCTGTCTTTCCCTTCAATACATTTCCATTGGATAATCCATTTTGTTCTTTTAAACACCCTTCACACAAGCTGGTAATTTAATCTCCCCTTTCACACATTACATTTAATTTGAAAACATATATGCTGTGTACATGTACATACATGACCCTCTCAATTTAACTATCACTAATTCTTCTAACCATTTATGATGTAAATATCTATCCATCTTGCTCCATTCTAACACCCTTCACACAGGTATGTTTAATTCAATTCGCCCCTTTCACACCTTTGATTTAATCCTCCGAAGTCCAATATCATAAGATGTGTACATGTGTGTACATCACTCTCCCAATTTAATTACCTCCTATCTCTAATTCTTCTAACCATTTATGATTAACTATTTAGTCCATCTTGCTCCATTTTAACACCCCTTCACACAGGTATTTTTAATACAATTCTCCCCCTTTCTCACCTTTAATTTGATCCTTCCAAACATGCAAAACCAACAGGAAGAGGAGAACAAAGCATTTGAATCCCTAGGAACGGGAAATAGAATTGCCACCATGCTCTTCTATGTAAGTATCTCCCTCCCTCCTTATGTGTGAAAAGGCTGTCCTTTATAGAGTGGAGTCCTGTGGAAAATTGGGCGATGTACCGTGTATGTAGTTGTGGATTCATGGAATAATTTGAGTAATTTGAAATAGTTCAAATTGTTGTGAGTGCGACAAGTAATAACACATTTCAGTCATAAGGAATGATAATCAGGATTGCCACCCTGCTCTTTTATTTAAGTATCTCCCTCCCTCTTCTTGAGTGATAAAGCCTTTGTTGTTCTTCGGAGAGAGTACATTTGATTGAAATGATTGATGGAGAGTAAAGATTGAGAATGATATGTAGACCCTGTGGGTTCATAAGAAACAACTGTGCAAAACTGTACAGTTTTAGTCTGATGAAATATTTGTGAGTGTGACAAGTGTTTAGTACTTTAGGTAGTACATCAAAAACCCACTAATAATTTTAATTGACACTGGTAGACCTGTCTTTATCCTTTGGAATAGCTACTTGTTTAGGAAAATTAATTATGGGTTTTTGACTAATACTAAAAGATGTCTATATTGATGTGAAGTATACTTTTGTTAGTCCAAAAAGTTGGTTGTAAAGCTGTGCAGATCTGGTAGTACATGTAGTTGCATCAAATTCTAAGGTAGACGGTTGGGGTTTTTTT
Organism: Echinarachnius parma; assembly: GCA_037951105.1. NCBI lineage: Eukaryota > Metazoa > Echinodermata > Echinoidea > Clypeasteroida > Echinarachniidae > Echinarachnius > Echinarachnius parma. Next base: position 22,915 of record JBAMJV010007914.1, read on the forward strand.
TTTTTTATCCGGATTGTTAGACATTGAGTTCTCTGTTGAAATTGTGTATTCTGTAAATATGGTATTCAAATATAAAGGTTAAGGTAATCTTTTCATTCTATGTATGATTTCTAACAATGTATGTCTTTACAAATTTACCCATTCAAACCTTGACTTATGCTGTGGCTTATTGAGAATGAGTGTTATGCCAAAATGACACCGTCTTTAATGGGTTAAGAGTAGTTTCATATTTAGTATATTATTTCTATTGAACATTATGTGGATAAAAAAAATTGTTGTAACATCTTTGTGAACTACCAGCTATCTTCGAAGTAGAGAAATTTGGTAAGTTATGAAAATGTATAATCTTAATGGTACTACTCATCTACTTGAACAACTATAATTAGCATTATTGATGATGATACCTAGTTGACTATTTTAAAGATAATGGTAATAGTGATCAAGTGTGATGATGATGATGATGGTGATATTGCTATTAATTTATATCAATGTTTGTGGATTAAATGGCCCCAAAATAAAGAAAAACTACAAAAATAAACAACTTACAAAACGTAAACAAATAGTGGGCAGATCTTTATTTACAGAGATCATTGAAATAAGACAAAATATATTGAGAAAATAAATCATGAGTATGTACCAAATTAATAGCTTTATTTTGTAACTACTGTCAGTTTGATTGATCATGACAAATGTGACTTTCACTCTTTCATAGATGAGTGATGTAGAAGCAGGAGGTGCGACAGTATTCACCAGAGTAGGAGCGAGAGTACTTCCAGCAAAGGTACGTAAATAATTTGTTTTTATTGTAACTTTCGAAGAATTCCAAGCCAGAGAATTATATTTGGTTCCAATGTTACCATCTAAGACTGGTCTTGAAAGTACTTGTGCTGGGGTCCATGGAAAATGGATAATATACCCAAAGCAAAAAGTCTGAACAACAAATATAATGCAAAAGATTGCCATCTCTAGGCTTGTAATATATTGAAGTGGATGGTAATATATATGTATGGGAAAATGTGTTGATATAATGTACCTAGTATTTAAACCAAAAGTGTCACATTACACATTTGGATAAAAAGATCGGATATATTTAGACATGAAGTTACCTCTCTGCTATCAAGTAAAAATAAAAATTGGTTTCATAATGATAATATATCTTTTTGATTTGGTTAAAGTAGAACCTGGTTACTATAAAAGCAATAAATATGTTTCTCCATATCTAAAAATAAACTACTCATTTTAAGCTGTAGTCTTTACAGACGTGTCATTTCAAGCTATCAATTACTTGTTTCTTTTCTGACGATCATGTTTTCCAGGGAACGGCAGTGTTCTGGTACAACCTGTTCAAGAGCGGTAGAGGAAACTATGAGACGAGACATGCAGCATGCCCAGTACTAGCAGGCACTAAGTGGGGTAAGTTGGGATAAAGGGATCTAGTAACATTTTCAAAACCCACAAAAATCCATAACTTGGAACTCTAGCAGTTCTCACATACACCATTGTACTTTTATTACCAATTGAAGCATGGAACATATTTCTTTTTTCCTAATTTTTCTCTCGTTATAAAGATATGTATGATTGAAGTGTTCAGATTTTAAACTCTCTAGTGGAGAAATTCAACTGTGTACAAAGTCAGTGCAATGAGGTAGAGAATATCACTTTGTATTTTGCTCACTTCTTGGTCATATGACACAAACTTTAATTTACCATGAAATTGTCACACATCGCTCAGTGGACATATCAGATCACAGAATGCACATTTTATCAACCCTTGGTCAGTTTTTGCATATCCCTTTTATAATACACCTCACTGGCTTAGTTTCAAGCACACAGCTTCTCAATTTGTAAAGAAGGCAAAACATTTTAAACCAAATTGTACACTCTGCTTTTGAAAAATGTTCATTATGTGTAATTGAGTTTGAATTATGCAACAAGACCACTCCCAATAAAAGTGTACACTTTCAGCTACCTTCTGCTTCGATATGAATGCCATGCTTTTTGAAGAATTCACAATCCAAAGTGCCAAAAGTTTTATTTTACACCCAAGTATTAATTGGTATAAACTTGGCTTTTCTATGTCACTAATTAAACAAGTAAGTTGAGGTAAAAGTGATGTGATAATTGATAAGTTACTATACCATAGTTAGGGTTTCAGGGACGAACAACCAGCACAAGGGCTTTCTAGCTCAGTTGGGAGAGCACCCAATCTAGCAATCCAAATCATGGGGAAACCTCATTTTCTTTGTTCATTTTCATTTTCACATACATGTATCTTACCCTGTTTCTTTCTCAATTTTATTCATTCTTCATTCTAGTTGCCAACATTTGGATCCACGAGTTGGGCCAGGAGTTCAGACGAAAGTGTGGATTGAGCTCCACGGAATAACTCTCCAAACAGCTGCCTAACTCTGCCAGTACCGAGTCCAACTATTAGAGCCATTGAATCATTACACAGTGAATGCACTCGATAGTAATTTGAGTGTTAAGTGTAATTATTATGCAAATGGATGCAACCGTTCTTATTGGGGGACTTTTTCCCAAATTTACAATGCCAACATCTTTTTAACTCTTCCAGTACGTAGTCTAACGAAGAGCCATTGAATTATTACAAAGTATATGCACTCAGAGTAATTTGAGGGCTGATCCCCGCAAAGTCAATTTTATTAAAAAGTATGCAACTGTTTTTTTTTATTAAAAGAGGCAATGGATGCAAACGTTCTGAAGCGACATTTGTTCGGCTTTGTAATATACTTAATCAACAGCTGAATCAATTTTGATATGCAACGGATGCAACCATTCTTATGGAAAGGACTTTTTGTTCACCTTTGTATTTCGTAATATACTTTATTAAATTACTCCAACAGCTGAATAACTCTGCCAGTATGTAGTCCAACAAAGAGCCATTGAATTTTTACACAGTAGAAACTAGAGCCATTCACACTTGTGGGTTAGCTCATTGAAGATGAAGAATATGGCATAACATGCGATCTCCTTAGACTCGAGCCCAAGTATTTTCAGGATCTGTTCGGAATGAGTTGGGTGAATTTTAGATTGTGATACAAAAATTCATATTTTTTATATAACCATTTACTCGTGGGGGGGAAAAACCTGATTTCCAATCCTCAATTCTGTGCGGACATACAGTACAAGGAGAATTGTATCAAGCTTATGTCTCAAAATGTTATCGTTATGCAAATTAACCAATTGACATTTGTCACGCTCGTTTTTTTTATTACAAATATCCATCACGATTCAAAAAACAATTATTGGAATCACTTTGTTCATTACATGTGAATGGCTCTAGTTTATGCTCTTATAATCATTTTAGGGTTCACCCATGAAAAAGGAATTGTAATTATTACACAAGGTATGCACCTGTTGTTACGAGAGGACTTTGGTCCGCTTTTGTACTATATACTTCATCTCAGTCAGGAACGCCATATTGCTTGCTTTCAAACTTATTTTTAGTTATACTCAGTTCAGTACCGGGTATTTCTTTTTACTTTTGTACCGATTGGACAGTGCTTTTCTTGACTCTGTCAAGAAAAAGGCCATATATCGCTTACCATAAAATTGATGTTAGTTTATACTCAATTTAGTATTTGTTTTTACTTTTGTACCATTTTGACAGTGGGGAAAATGTATTTCTTGCTTGCCTTTGACAATCATGTTAGTTGCTCAATTCAGTATTTGAATTTACTTTATGCCATTTTTACAGTGTTTAACTCAACTTTAACTCAATTAGGTGTGGAAAAGAGAAATCACTTGTTTTGAAAATGTCAGTTACTCATTTCTTTACTTTTGTACAGTTTTGACAGTGTTTATTAAACTCTGCTTTAATTCAACTTGGTGGGAAAGCCCACATCGCTTGCTTTGAAAATGATGTTAGTTACTTAAAATTTGGTATTTGTTTTTATTATTTTTTTGTACCATTTTGACAGTGTTTATCTCAACACTCATTTTGGTGGGGAAAGGCCATATCGCTTACTATGAAAATTGTGGTTAACAAATACAGTATTAGTTTTTACTTTTGTACGATTATGACAGCACACAGTAGATATGTCAATCTTGCTACATAATATTTGTATTTCAACCTCAACTTTTGACCACATCGCTGGCTCTTTAACTCATCATTATGTATACCTAGATAAGCCAAACTACACACTTGTGCTATGTTTTTTACATTGTATCATTGTATGTTCCCGGTTGAAACAAAATCAGAGAAAACACCACATTTTTGCTGATGTATAAATAACAAGAATTATAATGAATATGTAAATTCCCCCTTTCTCTGTTACAAAGTCTGAGAATCATATCTGATGTTGCTATTATAATGTAATCTAGGAATTGTTATTTTGTATAAAATGTTGGTTTCTAGAAAATACTAAACATTTACTATCGATTGATGTTACAATGATTAATGATATGTGTCTCAAACTTTAAAAGACCTAACCAAAATTCAATAATAAAATCTAACTTGCAGAGTAAATAACACTAACAAAGTCTAACAAAATTAATATTACAGGGATGAAAAAATGATATTCTGTATTGGTTGTACACATACTGATATGTAATAGGTACTTGTGTGTTGGTAATTCAATAGCTTGAAATAAAATTTGTCTTCCTCGTCCATTAGATTTGTCTTCACAGTGAATATTACCCTGCCTGTACCTTTTTATTCTAGACCGGATAATTATTTTTGTAAGTATTGGTGCTGAATAGTACTACAAGTAATCATGTTGATTTCTCAATGACACATTTTTTTAATGTGACTAGATTTTCACAAAAGACCATCATGTTGGTGTAATGCAATTAATTTCATCATTAAATCATGAAAAAAAAGTAAGTCTGACATCAAATCATTGTACAAATTCATTAAAGGAGATACATGTAACGTGGGTAATTAAATAATTTCATGAGTAAATGGTAGATGAATAAATATACATACTTAATTTGGAATTTTAGGTAGAAATGTGATAGCCAAAACATGAATTCATGCTAAAGTTTAGGCAGAAGTTATGAAATCATGTTAGAAATTTGAATATGAAATGTTGATGTGTAATGTCAGTTTTAAGACTAAAAGTACTTGTAAAAAGGAACTTAATTAAGTGTAAACTTTAATGAAAGCGTATGTGTAATCAAACAGTAATTGAAGAAATAATAAAGCAATAATCTTTTTACCGATACATGAAGAACATGTAAAGAAATTCTAGATTTGGAATACATATATGAAAACAGTAATTGAACAAATTCAAAGCAGTAATTTTGATAGTCAAGGAAATGCAAATTTTTGTGATATTTATTTTTTTCTGGAAATGATTGAGACTATATCAGGAATTATTTCATACACTGCAGATGTTTTGCTACTATGCAAGAAAGGGGTATTTTCAGTTTTTAAGACTTCACCTTTAGGTGCAACAATTCATGCTCTACCGTGTTGTTTAGCAATTAAATCTGTTTCAAGCAGTAAAATGTTTTTGCTACTATGCAAGAAATTTGTATTTTTAATTTTGGAAGAATTTGCCTTTTTGTGCAACAATTCATAGTCTGCTACATTGTTTCGTTTAGAAATGCATAAAAACGTTCTTTTAGAAGTTGATTTACAGAAAATATTATACTTTAAACGATAGTTTTCCAGTTGTTTGTTTAAAAAAATATATATTTTCCTTCATATTGGACAGTGTATAGCATTATAGAAAGTCGGGTGAAACAAAACCAATACAAATTGTAGAAGTATGTTCTATTACTTGCCAAACATATATTTACTTCATTATTCACAGTATTTTAGTAAGTTATTGCCCCATGACAATCTTGGAGTACGAATACAAAGAGGAATGTGATAACCGCTAAAATTCTTAGTAAGTTTTGTGGATTTTGACGATATTACTAAATTTTGTTGAGTTCAGTTTTTGTAACAGAAAGGTCATTGACAATTTTTGTACAAGATCCCACATCTATAACTTAACTAACTTAACAACTTTCGAATAACTAAAGATAACTAAACCAAAGGCTGATATTAAAGCTCCATGTGTCACAATATCTATGCATTGTGTGTTATGTACTTCTTAACAATTAAACACATCATCTGTTAAATTACAATTGTTATTATGCTATTTGCAACTGTGAAAAGGACTCCTCGTACAAAATAAACTCCTTAATTAATATTATCCCTTTCTCTTCTTTTGATTCTTTATTTTGTGTATGAATGTGTGATACTAAATATGTGGTTCATGATTTCTAGTACAGTGAAACCTCTTTATAACGACCTCCGTTATAACTAGGTATCTGATAAAGCAAGATATAATCACAGGTACAGGTTATAACGAGGTTTTACTGTACATTGTAAAAGCAAATTAATTTAAAGGGACAGTACAGTTTTGGTCAAACTGAATTTTAGTAACCAAAACCTGCACCATATTCCACAAACTAATTGCTATAACTCCACCATGCTCAAAAGGTATAGAAAATTACAAACGATTAAGTAAAAAGCATGTTATCAATCAAAAAGAGCCATTAAAACACAATAGGGCGCTCTGTAAAAGCACATTGGTTTCGACCATTTTTTATCTAACAATTGTGCATGTGATGTTTTGTTAATAAAGGGGTAGTTCAGTTTTGGTATAGAGGGCGCTGCACAAAATAATTGTTTTGTGAGATAATGAAAAACTGAGAGTAAAATTTGAAAGGGCATATAATTTTTTTGAACTTTATTTTATCAAAATCAGTTCAGAAACGGCTGAAAATATTAATAAATATATCCGATCGGAATACATTTGGGCCCCAGATTTATTCGATGATTTTTTTATTTTTTATTTTAAATGCTTATACTTTTTCAAAAATTTTCAAGAGGTTTTTAAATAGTTCTTGATGATCTCTCTATTTAATCATTACTTCAACAAAACATCACATGCTTAATTTTGTATGAAAAATGGTTGAAACCAATTATTTTTTAGACAGCGCCCTCTTTTATTTTAATAATGATCTCTTTTAGAATAATAAGAGGCTTTACACTCGGTCGTTTGTAATTTTCTATACCCGGTATATACCTTTCGAGCATGGTGGAGTTGTATTAGTTTGTAATGTTATTGTGCACGTTTTAATGCTTTTTGTTCTTCTATGATTTGATTTCACTTTATTGTAAATTCAACAAAGGAGCAAGAGTAAAAGTGAATATGACATTATAATAATAAAAGTAGCCCAGGACATGACGCATAACTGTCAATGCAGGGCATTGACATGAATACATGATACAGTACGATACATTACATATCATTTAACGACTGAACGAGTAGAATAGATTCAATAATCATATTCAATATTTATAATTCAACAGTAAAGGAATAGTAGGAATGGAGAATTCATATCTTTAAAAATGTCCCTATGAAAAAAAAAGTTTAGAGAATGTAAATTATTATTTTAAAACAGTTTAAATTTTCAATGTCGAAATAAGATTATAAATTATAAATATACGACAATTCTTGGGCCTTTTATATCCAATAATTCAAATTTATCAAGTAATGATTATTCAAATTGTATACATTGTGTCATATTCGGGCAAACTCATGTAATTTGGGCAAAGTCATCTTTTTTCGGGCGAAACCGCCTCATATTCGGGAAAATCGTGTTATGTTCGGACTAAGCCATCAAAAACATCATTTTCGGGCATCAACAAGACGAGGACATTTTTTTATTTTTTATTTTTTTGCTTGTCAGGTGAATAGTCAGGAAGGATAATTATTTGGGCAAAATACCTCAGCACCCTTGAGACAAAATAATGTTCACCTGAGCTCATGAGGGCATGCACCGGGGCATTCGAATCTATCCCCTTTATTTGAACCTGCGCACTCCTCGCTAGGGTGGATTCGATTTAATCGATAAAACCGGAAATATTTACAAATAAAAACAAGTAATTGCCGCCATGCCCTTGTGCAACAAAACCGTGTGCTTTATTGTTTTTGTACAGTCATGGTTTGCAATATAGCAATTAAAGGGATCTAGTAACTTTGTTGACATGTGCAAAAAGTGATGAGTGGTTGATATTGTTGTTACGATGTTATCTGATATGTCCACTGGGTGTTGTGTGAAAATTTCAAGTGAAATGGACGTTATATGGCCGAGTAATGAGCAAAAATGCAAAGTGATATTCACTAACTCATTACACTCACTTTGTACATGGTTTTCGAGGTCCAGTGGATAATTTAACGATTTAATGATGCTTGAATGGTAAAAAACTGACAAACGGCTAAGTAAGAAGCCTGTTATCATTCAAAAAGCAGCCATTAAACCACAAGAGTGCCCTTTCTAAAGACATATTGGTTTCAGCCATTTTTCATGAAGTATTTGTTTTGTTAAAATAATGATTCAATAGAGAGATCAACTATTTAAAAACCTCTTTAGAGGCATTATATATTTTTTTTTCTTAAATCATCGAATAAATGTGGGACCCACATTTATTAAAATCGGATTATATTAATTATATTTCATTTGTTTCTCAATCAATTTTGATCAAATAAATTTGTTTTATCTTTAAAATCACTGTACACCAAGTACAGTATTACATTTAGTTTTTCATTACATCACGCATAACCTTTTTTCTTGAAGCGCCCTCTAAACCAAAACTAAACTATCCCTTTAAATTCTTGTATTTTGTTTTCAACTCTTTCTATTGGCCTTATTGTACTTTTTGTAATACTTAAAGCTCACTTCGTAAGATATTAATCTGTAAGTATACCATGATTACCGCCTTGTTATAAGATCCTTATCAAACTGTAAAAGTTGTTCACAATCCAGACAACAAACCGTATTGATATTTCATATTTCATCATGGCAAAACCCACTTTGGATATAAGCAGGCTTTTCATGATGATAAGTGCGTAATATACATTAAGTCCTGCTACAATGTTTCGAAACGTGGCAGTTTGAATGACATAATTGTGTTAACGCACTCAAAGCAAATAATTAGTTTGCAACATGACGAAAGTTTGTTTTATATTCAAATATTTTGTTAATTTTAAAATACTTTGTTTTACAAAGCTGTATAAAAGATAGGACAGAAAAACATGTTGACAAGAAATGTTCGTATAAACTAGAGCACGACGATACATATAATCCTATTTAATGCATTACATATTAAAGGGATGTTACAGTTTTGGTCAAACATAATTTTAGTAATTAAAACATGCAAATTATCATTAATAATTAACAGTTATTGATTAATGATGCTTGAATGGTAGTAACACATATACTAGTACGCGATTATGTTACAGGGCTGTTTTCATTTTTTTTTTAAACACAGTTTTTTAACACAAGAGGGCGCCCTCCAAACACCTCAGGTTTCAACTCTTTTTGATCAACAAATGTTAATGTGATGTTTGGTTAAGAAAATTATTCAATAGAGATCATCAAAACTAATTTTAAAACCATTTGAATAGATTTTCAAAAATGTGTAGCATTTACAAATATTGATAAAAGTTGTTCCCCCACATTTATTCCAGTCCGATATACTTATGGATATTCCAGCTCTTTATACTTATGGATATTCCAGCTCTTTCTGAACCCTTTTTCATCAAATAAAATTTATTATGTCTTTAAACTTGTGTCCCTTTTTAAATGTTACACTCAGTTTTTCATCACCTCACAAGAAATATTTTTGAAGCGCCCTTTATACCAAAACTGAACAATCCCTTTAAATATTTTGTTCAAATATGTAGTGAAACTGACCAGAAATATATAATATAAATGAAAAGGAGCAAAGAAATTATACAAAAAAAAGCTGCATCACTTCGGTGATCCCTCACATATATCCCGAATTTGATTTCTATCCTTCGGGTTTATGTCAGGTTTATAATAGTTTCTGACCACATGAGCATTATGGGTTTTAGGGACGAACATCGCACTAGGGTTTTCTATAGCTCAGTCGGTAGAGCGCCGGTCGAGTCATTCGGAGGTCTCGGGTTCGAATCCTGGAGGAATACCATTTTCTTTGCTCTTTCGCATTAAAATATTTTTTTTAAATAATCAGTTTCCATGTTAGGTTTGATTTGTTTTTCTTCAAAAATGCTGCATCACTTCGGTGATCCCTTGCACACATTATATTCCTAAGATGATTTCTTATGCTTCGGGTTCGTGTCAGTTGTATAGCTTCTTTCCATTCCAACACGAGTATTGAAAGTTTTTTTTAGGGACGGACAACCTGTACAAGGACATTCTAGCTCAGTTGATAGAGAACTGGTCCAGCGATCGGGTTCTCGGGTTCGAATCCCGCGCGCGGAACTCATATTTTCTTTGCGCATTTATGTCAATTTCGTAAATATGTTTTTTTTTTTAATAAATGTCATAGATTTTGAATGGCAACAATTCATTTTATTATATGAACTTATATCTTGTGCTGGAAATACGAGAATGTGAGATTTTATGAATTTGAATAGTAATTTGAGAGCCGGCGAGTCGCCCCATTTACATAAAGGGATATAATAGCATTGTCAAAATCCACAAAACTTACTTAGAACTCTAGTGGTTCTTTCATAACTTGTAGTATTCGTATTGCCAAAAGAAGCATGAAACAGGTTTACGTTTTTTTAATTTCTCTTTCATTAAAAAGATATTTACGATTAAAGTGTTCGGATTTTTAGATTATCCACTGGAAAGTTATAATGAGTCTGCCAAAATCACTTTGCATGTTTGCTCATTACTCGGCCATATAATATCCGATTAACGTTAAATGTTCACACATTAATTAGTGGATATATCATATCACAGAAATGCACATTTTTAATCTTCCATCCAGAAAGAAAAACTTCAGGTGACGCTGCAGCGTGCTGATGTGGTCTTCACTAGAGCACTCAATACAACTCTGTTCTTCTGCCAAGTGTTCTGAGTGTGTTGCACCCGCCAGTCCTTCTCCAGCGTCCAGACGCTCTCTTTACACCGTCAGTCCAGGACGTCGGCGGACGGCCTCTACCACCATTGACCAAGACTAGTTTTCCTTCAATCGCTCCTGTCGTTTTTTTATTTGCTTCGTATTATTCTTCTTCTCATTTTCATTCAATTATCCTATGACGATGTGTCCAAACTCTTGTTGGTGACGATACTCCTATATTCCGTCCAGATTTATTTATGTTCGACTAATAAGGTGATCGAGAAACGAGTAAGTAAATCATCCTTTTTTTTTTTTCAATTTCAATTTCAATTTATGCTTGCTTCCAGCAAAACATTACAAATGAATTATAAAATTACAAAAATAGAGATAAACATTTATTGGAAACAAGAGGGGTCCACGAAAAAGCAGTGCTTGTACAATTGTGGACCCCTCAAATAATAGTTAGGAATATTGTATATTTGAAATAAATAATTTGTATACCGTCAACCGGGTAGACTTTCGAGGGATCTAGTAACATTGTCCGAATTCACACAACTGGCTTAGAACCTATAGTGGAATTCTCTCATACCATGTTGTATCAGGGGCCTGGGAACGATTTTTTCACGGGGGTGCTGAGATATACAGTATATTTTGTTTTTTGCTATTTTGAACCCCCGTAAGTGAATTTTGTTCACTCTTTTAAAGTGATAGCCGCGAAGCGGGGACTTTTTTTTTCTATTTTTATTTTTGTTCACTTTTGTCAGTGATAGCCGCAAAGCGGCGAATTTTTGTTTGCTATTTTGAACCCTCGTAAGTGATTTTTGTTCACTTTTTTCAGTGATAGCCACAAAGCGGCGATTTTTTTTGCTATTTTGAACCCCCGTAAGTGATTTTTGTTCACTTTTTAAAGTGATAGCCGCGAAGCGGCGATTTTTTTTTTGGTGCTATTTTTGAACCCCCGCAAGTGATTTTTGTTCACTTTTTTCACTGATACATTTTCACTTGGCAGCCCAAGGGGGGGGGGGGGGGATTTAAACCCCCTACCCCCCCCCCCCTCCCGTAGATCCGCCACTGATTATGTCAAGGTGCATTTCCCGTCTGGTGCTGATATGTTCGTCTGAGTGATTGATCTTTGTGAGATTAAATAGTTTACAGAAGTTGTAGCAAGCTGACCTTCCTGCCCAATATCGTCTAACCATAATTTGCATAGATCCAAATTATCCCAAAGTAAACAAAAAAAAAACAAAAAAAAAAGCGTCATTTGTGGCTGTCGGCTGTGTGACAATTTCGTAAACGAAGCATTACACCCCCAGCACCCCCGCTTCCCAGGCGATGCTGTTAGCCTCCCATTATCATGATTATACTTTCTGGGGGGGGAAAATCCCTTTTCTCATCATTTAATATATATAAGTGATTTTTTGTTCACTTTTTCAGTGATAGCCACAAAGCGGGCGATTTTGTTTTTTTAATTTTGAACCCCCGTAAGTGATTTTTGTTCACTTTTTTTCACTGATACATTTTCACTTGGCAGCCCAAGGGGGGGGGGGGGGGATTTAAACCCCCTAACCTTCCCCCCCCCCCCCCCCCCCCCCGTATATCCGCCACTGATTATGTCAAGGTACATTTTCCGTCTGGTGCTGATATGTTCGTCTGAGTGATTGATCTTTGTGAAGATTAAATAGTTTACAGAAGTTGTAGCAAGCTGACCTTCCTGCCCAATATCGTCTAACCATAATTTGCATATATCCAAATTATCCCAAAGTAAAAACATAACATTAAAAAAAAAGCGTCATTTGTGGCTGTCGGCTGTGTGACAATTTTGTAAACGAAGCATTACACCCCCAGCACCCCCCGCTTCCCAGGCGATGCTGTTAGCCTCCCATTATCATGATTATACTTTCTGGAAAAAAAAAATCCCTTTTCTCATCATTTAATATGATAAAATCATGATAAAAATTGATACAAGTTATATGAACCACAATCCCGCTTTGTTATAATCTATTTGAAAGTGCAGGATTTTGTTTTTAGCTTTTGGTGTTATTTTTATGAAAACAATGTTGCGTTTCACTAACGGTATTATGCCAATTTGCTGTAAGAAATTAATCATGCAATATGCTAAAGTAATATTAATTATTGTAACTTCCACTCACAATTATTGGATCATTGTTTGTATGGAATGTTTTCAGAATTATTTCCAAAAGTTTATTCGACATATAATTATGTTTATTCGACGTCCAATAATTATTTATGAGCTGTTTCATCACTGATAATAATGTGTCTACTCGCTAATGCACCCAAGACGCGCTCATGATTATTACGTCACGACTGCGCACTGACTTAGCTACAGTTTGATACCGTCTGTTTGAGATGTAAAAACAAAAAAGCACCATTACGCTTTCTGACTACAGCTTAGGTTGTATCAGGTTTTGCTAATTCTCTACATTCTGCAATCTTATAGCGTTGATCTGCTATAAGAAAGCATATTTTAGGATTAATTTTCGTTGGGAAGAAAGCTTCTAGCTTCCAACCCAGTGAAAATGGACGGATTCAAGGTTTTCATTCTCATCCTTGCTTTGAGCTTGCTGCTTTGCAACAAGTCTGAAGGCAAGGTGAACAATGGAAAAATCGACTCGGACATGCAGGTATGCTAAACATAAAATTAATTTAAAGCTATGATCAGGAAAATAAACAACATTATAAGCCAATAATGAATCGATCAATTTAAGAAGAAGGTACTTTTATTAAATAGTATGTAATTCAGTTTTCTTTACTGGTTCTTACTTTTACTCCAACGGTGGGTTGAGTGGTGGCATCCGCATCACGATTTCCCGCCATTTTATTATTTAACAGAAAATAAATAATAACTTATTTACTCTTAGTCGGTAGGCTCTAAAAATATAATTTCGAATCCCCGTAATAATGTTTGTATTTATGCTACATTCTTTAATTAAATTGTCCGATCTGTTTTTTTTTAAATGGCCCTTAATATGAGATATTAAAGGGGTAGTACAGTTTTGGTAAGGCTGAGCTTTAGTAACCAAAACCAGGGGGGGCATTCTGAAAATCCTAGGGAGTTACGTGTCGTAACTTGAAAAGATAAGACGGCGCTATGACACGTAACTATTTGTATTCTGAAAGCAGACTTAAGACCGTCTTAAGTCCATATCATGCATATTAATGAGCGTACAAGAAACGCGCATATCATAACGCGCAACCAATGACAAACTTTGTTTTATAACCAAATCCTGCATAAATGCATATCAATGAATCACACATCGTGAGACACCGTACCCATGCATGCACGTGCGTGATTGCATTTGCAAATCAATCTCACAAACGTTGTGCATTCTTTGTAGTTTTGTACAAGGAAGTCGCAGTATTTTGATGAGTTAACAAAATAACGAAGACCTAAACTGATAGCTTTATGAACTTTGTTTATAATGAAAATTAATTGTATTCGTCTTCATAAATTTCATTTCATTTCATTTAAAATTTCATTTAATTTCAAACCAATTGTGTCGGGTCATGCAGTCGATCGACTCAGGATTCCTACGTCCCTGGCAGTATCAGTATACTTGGTAGGCCTACAATTGGATTTATTATATATTTATTTGTTTATGTATTTCCTCTCGTACTCAGTCATAGGGTTGATTGCCCCATTGATTTTGTTTTATTTTATTACAATTAACTTAATGTCTGAATTGTTCAGTTTACCAATCATAACAAATGTACATGATATCCAGCGTTCGAAATTGAAATAATATACACTGTCACTGTTGAATGACACTGAACAAATCAAATAATACTTGTTAACAATAATTGATACATTACATAAACTTATTGGCTGTCGTAATTGGCCGACACAGTCCTTACACTAACCAATTATTTTACAGCTATATCACTTTTAAATAATGAATGTAATTAATGTAATTTACAAATGTAAACCGAATAATGTCTTTCTCTTGCACAGTAAACAATTAATTTTGTTTTGTTTTTGTGAAGGCCTATCAATAACATTAACAAGTATGAACATTTTGCAGTCTTTTGGTTGAGTGGCAAAGATCGAAGAGGCCGAGAGCGCATGAAACATAACTTTCAAGCGTACTTTTTCAGTCAACGTGCTCAATCTTTGTTATCACGCGCAACTACTCGCAATACATGTATGTTCTTATTTGGTTACACTTTCGGACGCTCATTGCAGTTTGATAATGTCTTGTTCATGTCATAATTACTATCGTAAATCGTGCGAGTGCATAGTTAAGACCGAGTTAGGACACCTCGGAGGCAGACTTAAGTTTTATCCTAAGTTGTGGCTTTCAGAATACAAATTAGCTCATTTGCATACGTGTCGTAACTTTTTAGCTCATTTGCATACGTGTCTTAACTTTTTAGCTCATTTGCATACGTGTCGTAACTTTAGGATGTCCTAAGTTAGGACATGTCCTAAGTCCTGTTTTCAGAATACAAATATAGTTACGACTCGTAACTTAGGACAAAATCCATGACTTAGGACATGTCTTATCTTTTCAGAATGCCCCCCCCCCCCCCTGCACAATAACACTACAAACTAATACAAGTCATAGAACTCCACCATGCTCGAAAGGTATAGAAAATTACAAACAACTAATTAAAAAGCATGTTATCATTCAAACAGAGCCATTAAAACATACGAGGGCGCTCTCTAAAAAAGAATTGGTTTCAACCATTTTTCATACAAAATTATGCATGTGGTGTTTTGTTGAAATAATGATCAGATAGAGAGATCATCAAAAACTATTTAAAAACCTCTTTTGAACATTTTGGAAAAAGTGTAGGCATTTAAAACAAAAATATTTAAATCATCGAATAAATCTGGGCCCCAGATTTATTCCGATCCGATTTATTTTTTGATATTTCAACCGTTTCTGAACCGATTTTGATCAAATAAAGTTTATTCTGCCATTAAAATTGTATGCTCCTTCAAATTTTATACTAAGTTTTTCATTACCTCACAAAAAAAAATTATTTCGTGCAGCGCCCTCTATACCAAAACTTAACTCCCCTTTAAAGGGATCTATTAACTTTGTTGTCATGTGCAAAAAGTGATGAATGGTTGATGCAATGTATAGTATAGTAGTTACAATAATTGGACACTTATTACAATTGCAACCGTTTGAAATGAGTCAATGTTATGAAAGAATCTTTAGAGTTTGGTCGATTCACAGAATGTATTAACTAGATCCAATCAAGTGGTGAATTCACTTTGGAACTACAATCAGGATATTGGTTTTATGTATATATATAAACGTTTATTTAAAACAACAAATTAAACGAATAATACATTGTATCATCATATTGTTTTAAATCTTACATTCCCTACATACTCTAGTAGGCCTGTACAAATGAAAAATCCAATTCAAAATGTGTTACTTTTGGAAATGTGGAACAGACATTCGTATCATTTTGTTTGTTTGGTTTTAATCTTCATATTACAAAAAATCTCCAATGCGTGATTGAACAACAATTATAAAAACAAATTTTTGTATTAAAAGTTGATTATGCATTGTTACGTCACTGACATTTCTCTACATACCCGCCCTATTATGACCCCGCCCCACAAACTATTTTACAAATAACGCGCTAAGTATTGTTACGTCACGACTGCGCATTGGTTTACATAGCTACGATCATTCTAGCGATATGTGAAAACACAATGATTACGCTTTCTGACTATAGCTGAGGTTGTATCAGTTTTGCTTATTCTCTGTATTCTGCTACTTTTAGCGTTGATCTGCTTTAAGAAAGCATATTTTAGGATTAATTTTTGTTGGGAAAAAGGCTTCTAGCTTCCAACCCAGGAAAAATGGACGGATTCAAGGCTTTCATTTTCATCCTTGCTTTGAGCTTGCTGCTTTGCAGCAAGTCTGAAGGCAAGGTGACCAATGGAAAAATCGACTCGGACATGCAGGTATATATACCAAACATGAAATACGCAAAATAATAATTATTTTTGTTAATAAAACACCCTATAACATGACTGGTTAGGAGTATTTCCAGTAGTCATTTTAATAAACAGCAGACAGGAGTTGACATTATTAGTTTTTATAAGTTTTATAACTTATTTACATTAAGATTGTGTTTTTTTCTTTCTTTTTTTTCAATGCAGGATTTCGTATTCATCGACAACTTCTTCTTCGGCAACGGAGAAGAAAATTTGTTGGAGTACGAGATCCGCTACCCCTCTGTAAGTATACTGTTGGTGTCATTCTTAAATTCTTTAATTTTGTCTTGGTGTTTAATCATTATTAATAATAAAACAAAATATACTGATGATTTCATGATTTAAAACTTTGAGAATCAACGCGTTCTGCGCACTTGTGAAATAAATTGATAAAGTTTAAGAAGTTCACGCCAAGATTGTTTAACCATGAAAAAATGCTTATTCAATATTTTATTGTTATACAAAATGTTATCGTCAAGCAAACATTTAGTAATTATCATTAATGTTCGTTTATGATAACATTAATTCCATTAAGACAATAAGGAACAATTAAGAACAATAAATATATTTTGTATACATGTATAAAATGTACACCATGTTTAAGTTTTTATTAATTTCCTTATTATTATTGCTAACAATAATAATCATTATCATACAAAATCAACATTACATCATTTATTCGGTATTACTTTTGTTTAAATCACTATAAACAGGACTACTGTTGCTACCGGCTTGTGATTCTTGACGACAGCGTTTCTCAGTTGACTTCAACTACGCTGACAGAATCCAAGCCAAAGCTGGTAAGAGTTGACATCAATAATTGTGACCGGCTATAGCAAAACCCTGCACTTGTCGGTAAAAATCAAAATGTAGATTTAAATACCATTACAAAGGCACCATCACAAGCTTTCATTTAATGCTTTGCTGTTACAAATTGGTCAATAATTGGCCAAAATGTGATTGTTTCAATTTTACAAGCATAGGTCTTTTACACACATTATGTGAACTAAAAATGACAATTTCTTAAAAACAATAAATTACCGACAAGCGCAGGGTTTTGATATAGCCGGTCACAATTATTGGCCTATCCCAGTAGCCCATATTAACCTGTTCCCTTCGAATTTCGAGATTCTCACATCCCCACATACTTTAATCTGCTTCGTAATGTACTAAGCCCACCATGCTCGTGTATTATAGGCAAGGGGTTTATTGCATACAACTGTTATTCATTTTGTTATTTTGATAATTCCCTGATTTCTTTAATCGACCCCCTCTCCCCCTCTCTCTCTCCCTTTATCTCAACCCCTTTCTCCCCTCTCTATATTCATTATCTATCTCTCTATATATCTATGTTAATTATATAATTTATTGTCTATCTATAATTATATATTTTCTACGTTTCAGTCAGGCAGACATGTCATTTGTTTTCGTTGATAATCTAATTAAATTATGACATTATTTTAATCAATGAATATATGTTTGATACGTTTCGCGTTCTCTTGTTTTTCTTTCCTTTTCTCCATGTTGTTTTTCTTCTATTTAGCCCTGTAACGAACGACCACAACTGTTTCATCTGAACTCTGGCTATCCACCCAGGCCTGCTTCCTCTGGTTGCAAGCACGAAATCAGGGATAATGACAAAAAAGTATGATTGTTTGTTTGTTCGTTTTGTTTGTTTGTTTGTTTGTTTGTTTGTTTGTTTGTTTGTTTGTTTGTTTGTTTGTTTGTTTGTTTGTTTGTTTGTTTGTTTGGGCTCGTTCTTGCATTTTTTTTTAAAGATAGTGCGCCATCATTTTAAATAAAATTAAAAATGTAAACACATCTTAATTTGTAATAACTACAATAGTTAAAGAATCATATTTATAAATTTTATTCTTAATTCATTCCTCATTTATTCAACATGTATCTATCTTTATCTCGTATTTGTTTCTCCTTTATTGTTCTTGTTTTTATATATGTTGTATTCTTTCATTTTCTTTTCTGTATCGTTATTCATCTCTTACCCTTCTCCTTTCGTTGTTTTAAATCTATTCATCTATTCATCTCTTCATTAATTCAAAGTGTATCTCTCTTTATACCGTATTTCTTTCTCCTGTATTGTTCTTGTTTCGTCTTGTATACTCGTATTTGCTTCTCTGTTTATCTTTATTCATCTTGTATCCCCTTTTCTTTTCTTTTTAGTACCCCTCCATCTCGGATTATCTTCGTTTCTTCACTGATTATCTCTGTTCATCTCGTATTATCATCTTCATTTATTCAGCGTGTATATCTCTCTTTATCTCGTATTCTTGTTTCCTTTATCGTTCTCGTTTTATCTTGTATTCCTTTCTCACTTTTCTTCTCCGTTTATCTCTGCGCATCCATTGTCTTATTTAGACCTGTCATCAGATACTGGATGGAGTCGACCCGGAACACAACATCGAACTTTCTCAGGAATCGGCTGACTGTGAACTGGAAACGACGGGCGGTGGCAAAGAAGTAAGTTTGTTATACATTAAATCCATCTTTAATCCTTTGGTCACTTAATTTAATTTCGTTTCGTTTCTTTTCATTACATTATATTTCATTTCAATTCATTTCAATGAGTTTCATTACATATTTCATTTGATTTCATTTCAATGAGTTTCAATGAGTTTCTTATCATTTCATTTTCATTTCATTTCATTTCATTTCATTTCATTTCATTTCATTTCATTTCATTTCATTTCATTTCATTTCATTTCATTTCATTTCATTTCATTTCATTTCATTTCATTTCATATTATTTCATTTTGTTTATTAATATCATATCCAAATCATCGTTTGACAAATGAAATACAACCAAGCAATTGACAAGAAATGAAATTACACATATATATTTAGTCCAAAATTGGAGGGAAAAAAATATACAAAATCCAATGAATGAGTTCAACATTTCTGTCGGAATCAATGGAGGGGAATTGTTAAACATTGATTCAGCAAGTAATTGTAATTATTCCATGATGTATTTAATAAATCATTATTAATTTATGGTTATTATGATTCAATGATTATCCATTACTATAAGTAGGATAACGTCAAATATTTAAATAAATGTTATTTCGTTAATTTAGATGCTGGTCTGCCGCGGGTTCGTTGACTTCTCCGATGCTCCCGATCCACGATGGTGGTTCGCCTACCTCACCGACTGTAGTCGTAACCAGAGTCGTGATGGAGTTCGACCAGGGATTCGTGACCTGACCTATCGCCTCCACATGACCAACGGCAACGACGATTTCTTCAAAGAATTCCCAGCCAATGAGAAACGTAAGGTCATAATTGTCTAATACTCTATAATGTATTGCCACTATATTTACTTTGTAGAAATGCGAGCATCGACATAAATATGGTTAATGAATCTTAACGGCAACAACTTATGGCGATTGTAGCTCAGTAATTCACCAAAACATAATAATTACAATTTATATTTAACGGTGAATGCACAGTTTATTGTATAGCACTGAATTTGATAAGTCTACTCAGTTTTTTACTAAATTTTACTTCACAATAATTCAACTTTCACTTCTCTCACTTTTCTTTCATTTTTTCCTTCATACATTCGTTTTACATGTTATATATTCGTATGTACTACGGGTAGTTTCATTTCAATTAATTTAATTCAATTAAATTCCATTCAATTTTACTTTCACATCTCTTTTTTTTTTAATACACATACATCGATAACAAAACAATAAACAATGCAAAAATTGTAAACTTAAATTTGTATATTAAATGCTGTGTGGACTTTACCTCAAAAGGAAAAAGCACATTTCACTTTCTTGTTTCATTTTGCTTTCGTTTCTTTTGTATCATCCTTTCTTTGATGTGCAGATGTTATGGAACAGGACGCTGGTTTTCTTATATTATATCTACTCATGACCTACCTGGCGTCTCGACATCGAAGTAAGTTTGAGTTTAGATTTCGAATCTAATCTTAGATTTATAAAAGCTGAATGAAGCTGAATGTTCTGCCGGGAAATCATCCACATTTGGTTCTAGATCTTTTAAAGCAGCAACAACTTAATATTACGATATTGTACAGTGTAGAACCCAACGATATATGGTATACAACTTGACATCTGAGATGTATAAGTTGTTGACGTCTGAGTGCATGTGCCGGAATTATCATTCTATAATTATTTCTTCTCGCCATTAACGTCGACACATAACAATGCCAAGAAGAAACTTTTGCACTATCAACTGAGTCTATACATAGTGCTCCAAACGACAAGCCTATTACTCCACTGTTAACCCTATTTTATAAAAATAAAATAATGAAATAAGAAATAATTAATTTAATTATTAAAATTTATTTTAAATCGTGACTAAGTGGACTCATGTATCATTATTCCCATTTTCTCTTTCAATGAAAACCTAAAATCATATAAATAGGAACACTGGCCAGACGGAAGCTTCTGCACCTCACCTACTACCTGTTCTACATGAGTCTAGTGCTGCAGACCACCAGCCTTCTGCTTCACTGCAGTGGCCTTTACCGCTTTGCGCGGTCGGGGATACGCTCCACTTCCATCCAGTATGCAGGTAATTTACTTTTCTTTCTTTTTTCTTTTAAGATGTTGAGAATTACATTTTGACAAACAAGTGACTAAATCGTTTATGGCGAATACAGCATTCAAATATCATTAAATAAACTACCAAACTTAACTTCATTCAAGAACAGTTCAAGGATTACTAATAACTGTCAAGTATTTTCATCAACATGTTTAAAAGAACAGTTCGACATGATACTAATTACTTTTCATCAGAAATTGCCGGAAAATATGAAAAGGAGCCAAATATCCACTAATTAATCCATGTCAAGCAACTTGATTGATAACATCACTAGTTTCCATATTTGCAAGATTCAGGATCAAATTTGAGGCTCAAAACTTATCAATGTTTATCCTCCATCAACCGCAAAACTCTTGCTCTATTTATACCTTGAAGTAATTTTTCTAATTTTCTCCATTGATTATTCTTTAGCCGAGATCACGGGGCGTCTGTCTAGCGTTCTCTTCGCCTCAATGATTTTCCTGGTCTCAAAGGGTTTCTCTATCACCAAGTAAGTCCGATAACAAATAATATTTAGATATCACTTTTTTATATTTTAAATCCTTTCTAATTATTTATAAGAACCATTGCCGGTTGCCGGTGTTTGTTGATTATTTTATTAAAGACTTATTACAAACTCATGGAAAAGAACATTCCGTCTGTTTATTTATCATCAGAACATGCTTCTGGACCCTCGTGACGTATTTAGTCACTCTATTTACTTTAATGATGTGTTATAATATGACCCTTTCAGAGCACGCATCAGACTCGGCAAATTCATCAAAGTGGTGATCATTGGTGCGCTATAGCTACGCGGCTTCCTACATGGCCATGTTTGTCTATCAGAACATGCTCCTGGAGGCTGGACCCCTGTGACGTCACCACAAGTCACTCAGCTTACTTTAAATAATGAATCTTGCAGACTCGCCATGTTATTTGTTATAATGTGTTATGATATGTCTCTTTCAGAGCACGCATCAGACTGAGCAAGTTCATCAAAGTGGTGATCCTTGGTGCGCTCTACGCGGCTTCATACATGGCCATGTTCATATATCAGAACATGCTTCTGGACTCTCGAGACGTCACCACCAGTCATGATCATTCCGGCTTGGCGGCGAGTGGGATCATAGGCATCAAGTTTATCGGTGAGTTAAAGGGAAGCGGGGTGGGGGATGGGGGTAAAACGATTAGATTAATATGAATATGAATACATAGGGTGGAATTCACAAAGGAGGTTTGTACAAACCATGGTTTGACCATGGTCTACATCTATGGAATGCCATTTGTAAACTGATGGAGAAAGAATGTAAACTCATGTTGATTTACAATTTACTTGTACAGTGTACACGAGCAGCATTCCATAGATGTAGACCATGGTAAAACCATGGTTTGTACGAACCTCCTACAAACCTCCTTTGTGAATTCCACCCATAGTGCCTAACATGACTAAGGTGAACAAATTTATAAATGCAGCAAAACTAAATTATCAGAATGAAATGGGAAGTAAACATACATGTCTACTAAATTATTAAAGCTTCAGGTTTCCTCTTTACGGGGTGCAGTGCCTATTCTGCGGCCAGAGAACACCCGAGCAAGGAATTATTCATTTCACTGTTATGATTTAAATTGTCTTTCATCAGGTTTCCTTCTGACGGTGTGTAGTGCTTACACTACTGCCAAGGACAACCCGACCAAGGCGGGCTTCTACACCCCTTTCACCGCCTTCTTCGGGATCTGGTTTTGCTTGGAACCCATCATCCTTTGGCTCTCCTATTCCATCTACCCGAAACTTGCCAGGTAGGAATCCGTTGGGGGAAAATAACCCAACAAAGCTTAATTTTGTTATGATATATAGTTCAGATTTCAGCCATTCATGTGAAGTAGGGTGGATCAATGTTTCAATTGCGTTTCGAATTATTATTTCGAAAACATCACGGATTAATCGTTTGGTAGAATGTGATATTCAAATACTTCGTATGTTGATAAACTATATTACACATTATTTAGATACCCTTTTCAACAGTTTTTTTTATTGTGCTCTTAACGCTATAATTATACCAAGACCAAAAGAGTGATGTTTGAACTCTAATAAATGAATGCACGTTCTAGATAACGGCAATAGCCTTCTTTATGGAACATCAACAAAGAACTTGCACACCATACAGCTCCTTCAGAATCAAGCCGCCCGTCTAATCTACAAGAAACCTAAATCTACACATACATCACCTCTCATCCAGTCCCTGCATTGGCTACCGGTACCCCGACGAATTGAATACAAGAATGCTATATACTTACATATAAATGCTTATCAAAGCAAGCCCCATCTTACCTTTGTAATCTACTTCACATCCGTCAGTCTTTGTACAACCTAAGATCTACTTCTGCCGTTGTATTAATTACCCCACGTACTCGCACAAACATTGGATCTATAAGGCTTTTGCAGTCACTGGACCTAAATGCTGGAATCGCCTCCCCAACCTAGTTCGATCAGTTAACACTCTCAGTACTTTTAAATCTCAACTAAAACCCCACCTGTTTCATAAGTAATAAGTTAATATTGAACTATGTCTTTAGAACCTTTTAGACACACATATTTACTTGGTTGCCCTCTCTATATCTGTTTATTCTTTGTTTGTTGTACTTTTGTTTTGTTTTGTTTTGTTTTTTTTCAAGCGCTTTGTATCATTTTTTTGCAAAAAGCGCTATATAAATGAAGTTATTAATATAATTTATTATTATTATAACTAGTATTTTCTTTTCCTTCCCACAGTCCGAACTTCTCCAATGCGCTGCTCGTGGGCACGGCTCTCCTTGGCCACGCGTTCTTTATGTACCTGACGCGGCCCTACACAGCCAACAAGAGGTTTCCATTCCACCTGCAAACAAATGGCGAGGTTAGCTAGTTACTTTATCAGTTGGTTATTTAGTTAGTTAGTTAGTTAGTTAGTTAGTTAGTTAGTTAGTTAGTTAGTTAATTAGTTAGTCATTCTTTTAACCGACGGCGTGGTAAATACATTAATCTGTTCAAATAAAATAAACAACTATTTTTCTCAAAATATCAATATTTGTTGGAAACAGAACAAATAATATGGAATAAGCGTAGCTTCTTCCAATTTGTCATCAGCTGCGCAGTTTCAGAAGATGACATATTATTAATTTGTTAAAAGAAAGCATTCACTATACAAGTCATGAAATCATGCGTACGTATTTGCTTTTCTCTTCACATGACAGGTACCCTTTCCTCTTGCCCATTCTCATGGCGATGATGATGGAAATGACCAAGCTCGTACGACTACCGAACAACGATCCGCCCTCGATGTCGAAGCTCATCCGGTTGTTCCAGCCGAGCCTGACCCGAATGTCATCCAGACGGACTACCCAGCGCCAATTAAACCACAGGAGACGAATGCCAACATTGGAGCTTGCGGCGAACATTTCTTCCCTAAAGTGGTAAGCCTAAGTTTGATAAGAGTTCTGAGGTGTTAGATGATAGTGGTCAGACAGGTAAGTCTTTAATCCGCTAACATGGTTAAGGAGTCACAGAATGATGAAGAAACTTGAAATTGAACGTACAATCAAAGTGCTAATATAACATATTATCGTCAACGTCATCACTATTATTATCAACAACAACAACAACAACAATATCATCATCATCATCATCATCATCATCATCATCATCATCATCATCATCAACATCATCATCATCATCATCATCATCATCATCATCATCATCATCATCATCATCATCATCATCACAACCATAATCATTACCATCTTCATTATCGTTAAACATCATCACCATCATCAACATAAGTATCATCTATGATTCTATCATGAAGATTATTCGATTACTCCATTTTTGCTACAACTTATGTAAACAGGAAAAGTTCGAAATGCCTCTGGATAGCGACGATGAAGCAGACGACGGTGGTCAACCAGCTACACGTCCCGGCATTGATACCATCTCAGCATCCGTGGACGCCAGTGACTACCGCCCTCCTCCACTTGACTTACTGGCGACTAGGACGTCAGAGCTGTCTGCGACTCCAAAGACACACCCCGTGGCAGAGACGGCTAAGACACAATCACCTACACACTCGACTCCGTCGGACTCTTCTGTGACAGGCCTCAGTGGATTCGTGGCGGTTCCGAACCCTCCGAGCCAAAGCCAAGGCGAGGTACGGATTATATTATGACCATGATGAATAATCGTGTAATTTGACTCCCTTCACACCAATATGTCATTATATTTTGTGTCCATGTATGTTTGAGTGAGTATCTTTACTACAGTGTTCAATGCATTTGAGATGCATTTTGTTTCACCCATCTTTGTGTATCAAAGAAATTTGATGAAGAATATTACTACGCTGTCTTCAAAAGTATCGAAATGTACTTACGTTATTATGTATTAGGGTCTATATCCATGCATTAACTTGTAAATAACAATTTTACAATTTTGAACACATATCGCAGAAGCCAGCGACAACGGATGAGATCGATGATTTGTTGCAAAGCTGGACCTTCAAGCGACATCCGGTCCGATCCGGCGTCACTGTAACGACTGGCATGACTGGAGCAGCTGCTATTAGCCCGGCTGACACCAACAATCCTGATGGGACAACCAAACCAACGATGGCACGCGTGGCACCTATCCCCTGCGCGCCTGTGACACAGCGCACGCGTACACCCTTGTTCGCGAACTCTAACGCAACCGTGACACCAATCTCTTGCACCTCTGACTGCGCGGCAACCACATCTCAGAATGGCGGCTCTTGGATGGCCCCCTACACCTACCAGGTTCGACAGACAATTATCACGCTGACGTTCTGTTCCTTACTCGATTGTTCAATTCCCATAGAGAAAATACAGGTCCAACCAAGTTCCCGTTAACATCCTAAACCCTATAATGATAATTACATATTTGATAATTTATTCAAAATGAGTCCGCATTTTCATGTGAGATAAAGGTTGTTCTAAGCTTAGATTGCGAGCATGGCGAGGGGAAGAAAGGAGTCCTAAGAAAATAGCTTGTCATTCATGTGTAGTCAGGCGTATTTTCTTTTATATTGCTATGTAATTTCACTTAAATCTCTGGCACTAGAGTCGTTCTGTCAGTTATTTGCTTTATGAGCACATCAACTCCACGTCATTCATAATTATGATTAATTGGTTAATTTTGAATAATTGAATACCTAAATGTGTCGCATAAGAGCGCACCATTTTATTTTCAAGCATGTTTTCAGTTAACTTCAAATCAAAACATCAACTGATTATTCATAGAATAATCTTCAACAGGCTTTATAAATATTTGAATGGGATCCAATTCTTGTATCCATTGTAGATTAATGTAAAAAATAACAGCATGAAATATAAATTTGTTCATATGAATATTATATTATTGTAGATAATATTTATTTTATAATTTCTTGTTGTTATAGTGTAATGCACCGAAGGGCGGCTTTGAGATGTTCTGTGTGGAAAAGCCAAAGACCGAGGTGAGGAGACAATACAAATGAAAACACTTTAATGAACATTCAAGAATCAAAGTGTCCATCACAAACAAAAACTCATAATCGAGAGAGATTGTCATTAAAAGCGACTATCCAGGGGCAGGATTAAACTTCATTCTATAGTCTCATTCCTAAAAAATTAAATTAAAACCCTTCTTTTTGTCAAATCACGCAGTGTAGTAAGAAACTGCTGAAATATTTCCTTAGTTTAGCCATCAAAAGGGTACATTATTGTATTCCATTATGATATTGTTCACGTCCGTGCGCCTGAAAAGAAACACGACTTTCCATTTAAATTTAGTTCCAATTTCAATCAACATCTTATTCATGTTATTGCTACATAATATAGAAGAAAGCGGTTGTTCCAGACGAGGCAGGCTCGACTCCCGGCCCTGCCGTGGAGAGTGCCCAACCCGCTCCCGCTGAACCTCCTCCACAGACAGACCTTGCTACGGAGCGTCCTGGGACATCCACCAACCCGGTTCCCGAGTACGCCCCCGTGGGTCCGGCACCCTTTACCCCAGATGACGACGACGTAACAGCATCGGGCGACAACTACCCCGCACCTAACGTCCCTCCGTGCCCCTCCGGGCTCCTACCATACACAAACAAGGTATCAAACCGACAATACACCTTCGTTAAATTCCAAAACGAAATGTTATTTTATTTAAAAATTGCATCATCATTTACTAAGCAATGCATCAATTTGTTGTAACTGTAAATTGTTAATGAGTACTGTTTGTTACGTGATAATTATGACCATTATTTAAGTTGTTCTGAGCTATATATTTGTTTGTATATTCATGTTTTATTATTATTATTTTTATTTTACAGTGCAACCCTCCTAAAGGTGGTTATGGTGTCTTTTGCGTTGAGAAACCAAAGGCTGAGGTAATAATTGCTTTTGATGAAATTCGAATCTAATTACTTTTTGTAATATTAAAGGACAATGAAATCCAGACGAATTGTTGTATGAACTTTAAGATTATAATGAATAGTCCCTGAAAATTTGAGCACAATCGGTCAAGAAATAAGAAAACTATGGCTCTTAGAAAAGAGCCATGTATTTCTTCGAGTGACTCAAATTGGCAACGCACTCTGGCAAAGTTGTGGACAACTCCACATACATTTTGTACACAAAATTTCAATTTTGTTCAATTTTCTCAAAATGTATGTTTACCTTTCGTTCGAGTTCAACATATGTTTTGTAGAATGCTTTTATACATAACATATCATGAGTTGGGGGAATGTGACTATGAAGAAAACTGTAAAAATGGGAACTTTTGTGTACAAAACATATGAGGAGTTGTCCACACACTTATCAGAGTGCGTTGCCAATTTGAGTTCCCCATAGGAATAAATGGACATCTTCAAAGAGCCGTAGTTTTCTTGTTTCTTGCCCGATTATGCTCGAACTTTCAGAGATTATTCCTCTTAATCTCTTCAAGACTATGAAAGCAACATTTTGCTTGGGTTTCATTGCCCTTTAATCAATATGAATCAACATAATGTGAATCAACATAATGTGAATCAACATAATGTAACGACATTAAAAAAATACATTTACAAATACCACTTTTTAATTATGGAACAATAATAGTATTTGTCATTTTAGGTTAAAATATGAGCCTTTTTCGAATAGGCGAATCAAAGCTTGACAATTAACCTCAAACAAGTTACATGCCTTAATTCAAACAAGTGTTATCACATTGGCACGCATATCAAATAGATCACATTAGTCATAGTTGTTACCCAAAATAATCCTAATTTGACCTGTATGCTAGGTTTGTTTCGTCGATGAGACTCAGACCGAGGCTCCAAAGATCAGTGACAAGGAACAGGCCAAACTCGATCGCCAGGTATGCAGTATTTTAAGGACAGTCTTTTAGGCTTAATCTTCTGGGTACCACCACCCAAAAATAATATTCTTATTATAGAAAGGTAACATATTTAGTATTCCATTCCTTCAACAAGTTCACAAAAATATGTTTTCAGAAAAAAATATATAATTGGAAAACGCATCACTATTCTCAACCATGCGTTCATGCGGTCTTGAATTGCGAAGACTATATGTGTGCAGAGCCATAGCGCTCTGTGCAGAGCGAACAAATCATCCGGGATTCTATTGACGTACGCGTGAAAGCATTGGCGCACTCGCAAATGCATGGCCCGTATGGAACCAGGAAATAGCAGTGGTTCCGTTAGTGGTGGAAATTAATTGCTTTGTTTATGAATTACACAACCCTTTGCAAAATGTTGGGTATCTATTTGATACCACAAAACGGTACCAAAACATATAATAATGTGTTGTTCTTTGCCTGGCGGTCCCCTTTAAAAAGGAATGAAGTTATGATAAAATTAAGCTTGTCCGTACATACACCGTTATTGTCAACCCATTGGATGGAAATGCTGCACGATTAAACAATAACCTATTGAAATGTGTTTATTACACTTACAAGTTATCAACTAGATTTTACAATCCACAAGGAGTTAATACAGGACGAACAAAGTTCCAATATAGGCATGTACTTAGCAAATCGACATGACATTGTCAAGATTCTAGTCAATAGCCGAATACAAACGGCAACTATACACATGCTAATAACATTCAACGCAATGTACACAATTATAAACATAATACAATTTTATCAGCTAGACTGTATATTATTCGATGTTTTATTGCTTTCCCCTTGATATTACTCTCACTGATTTGTTGCCATTGATTTTGTAGGCTGTCAAAGATGATATCAAGGCTTTCAGAGCTGCTCAAAAGGCTACCAAAAAGACCAAAAAGGCTGCCAAAAAGGCCGCAAAGAAAGCCGCCAAACAGGTACCACCGCCTCTCTACAAGGTTCCCAAGCCAGCACCTGGGGTGGCACAACGCATTGACAACGGAACCGAATCACACCAGCCGCCAGCCGCAGGGATGGCAGAGACTGACGCAACCGCCACTTTATCGGCACCGCAGACCATCGTAGCCCCCGCCGCTCCCGCGCAACAGGCTGCCACAGCCGGCCTGGCACTGACACCACAGACCGTCGCAGTCGGCCCCTCTGTGCTGGCGGCATCTGGATTGAATACTCTTCTAACCAAGGTAAAAATGTTCAGAGGCTTAAAGCTTAGTTGTTCGTTAGACAGATAATCTTTGCTACGCATAATCATTACAAACTCATCAGCTCAGAGTAGAAATAAACGACCAGATGGGGAAACAAATCATTTGTTGAAAGGACAGTACAATATCAAAGGGAAATACTGCAAAACTTTATGTAATTAAAAGGGCCATTTCATGCAATAGTGTATTTCCTGAAAAGGCATTCTTTAAGCAATTTCAGAATACCTTTAAAATATTGTAGTTTGCATTATGCATACCCAAATAATAGTGCAGTTCATATCTACTCTGGACGTAAACATAGAAATCTGATGATAATAACACCACACACTTGTATATCAAAGAAACTATTACAATTTGTCTAGCTAGCATAGATGATAATAAAGAAAGTGAAATATATATTAAAAGATCAAATGATTTGCTTCGTTTTGTTGTAGCATGAACCTCAGCGTTCCAGTGTAGTTAGTGCATGGGCCGAGGGAGCCACTGGTACGGCCGAGCCAAAACGTCCGGTAAGTTTAGGATGCAAACCTGACGGAGGTTGATATAACATTGTATTTCTTTGGTCAGATATAATCACTGAGTGATGTGTGAAAATAAACGTTTTGAAGAAAAAAGAAAAGATAGTAATTACAAAGGATGGTTGGAATGGATTTAAACAAATTGACTATTAAAACACATGCATAATTATCCAGTTCAGGATGCCATTGACAAGGTCGATCCAAAACGTAGTTTAAGTTATAACTATGAAAGTTCATCTGTATTGGTATTTAATAACTTAAAAAGCAACATTTAAAACTGTTGATCACATTGTAGATGACAGCCGAAAACTTCGGAGGTTACTATTATTATTGCAATCTAAAATGTTGCTTCTTCGTAGTGTAAGGTTGTGGATAAATAGATTCAGGATGGTTGACAAATTCCTAAAGTTATCCCTTTAGTACGCTTACTTTACAGTCAATCACTTTATTGATCAATTTATTGATCATTCTCGTCGCAAGTATGCATCTCTTTGATGATCTTCATTAAAACAGTTCTATGAACAATTAGATCTGAGCCCCGTTGCAGAAAGACATCAAATCGATAATAGTTACTATGTTCTAAATGCGCAATTCTGATTGGTTGAAACTCGCCGATTTTCTGGCTTACAATTGAATGTAATTGTAACTTAAAAACCGATTACTGGTACTGATATATATCTTTCTGCAACAAGGCCCTGATTGCAACTTTGCTCTTATTTTCCTTCGTGCCTTACAAACTATTCTTCTTTGCCCCTTATTTGCCCCTCTTTTCTTTTGCAGACTGCTCTCAGTGTCATGAAGAGTCTCCAGCAATACAACAAGGAGACCGAGGAGGATGAACAGCTTACTCTGGTGGTAAGAGATAAAATCATCTATTTTATTTTAACAACGAAGAAATTGCTACTAAATTGACCCTGGAAATGAATTGATTTATCTCTTTGAGAAGGTCTCGCGTCTGTTTAATACAAACGACGTGGACGAACGACCGTCGTTGTTAGCTGCAGTGGTTCTTTCACCATTCATCTATGATATCCGCACGAGAGACTCGGTCAAAAGGCGGGACTAAATACCGCTAAAATGCGTTCTTCAAACACATATGTCATAAATATGAAATGATCGTAATGAAATAGATTCCATATTTTCACAATCTTTCGTCATGTTTGTTGTTTTTCTACAATTATTGATCATAAAACTCAAGCATGAATGAATGGTTTCTTGTCTATAACCAGTAACAGCTAACATGCCTTTAGTGGCCATCAACCGTGATCCCCTGCAGAGTAAAAAAAACAAACACAATGGCCCGTATTCACAAAGGAGGTTTGTACAAACCCCGGTTCAAACCGCGGTTTACATCTATGGAATGCCAATTGTAAACTGATGTAGAGAGAATGTAAATTCCTTACTTGTTAACAATGTTGATGGTACACATTCTCTCTCCATCAGTTTACAATTGGCATTCCATAGATGTAAACCGCGGTTTGAACCGGGGTTTGTACAAACCTCCTTTGTGAATACGGGCCAATGTTATTGTAACTGTCTATAATCTATTTTATTTTAATAAAGTGATAACAAAGAAATTGCTACTTAATTGACCATGGAAATAAATTGATTTAGCTATTTGAGAAGGTTTCGCGTCTGTTTAATACAAACGACGTGGACGAACGATGCGAGTCACCTGTCTACAGTGACAACTTTACGTGTTTCCCTTACACTATATATACAAAAGATTAACTGTATTAATGAAGAGCTTTCTTCCAAAAGGCGCTATATCCACTTTTTCAACTTTCGAGGAAAACAAGTTTCTTTGCCCAACTTTGTACACGTGTCTATGGGAATATCAAAATTTAACTTGCTATATTTTGATTTTGAGTGAGTAATTTGTCGTAAAACGTGGACTCCTAGATAGCTACGTAGCTTAATATAAATGTAGATATATCGTTAACTCAATTGTTATGGGAAATGGATTTAGCGCCTTTTGAAACTGAGCTCTTAATTTATGTTTTACATTGGTTCAGGTTCCCCTGAGTCCAGCCAGCAGCTATTCATCCATCGACTCTGAGTCAGAGCCATACGATCTCGCCAAGACCCAGCCCAAGTCGACCACACAACAAGTCAATGCGCCCGGTCCTTCTTGGGAGCCTCCTAAGAACAAGGCCTGGACTACTGAGCCAGTTACACCAACCGATCCACCGAGGGTCAGCATGATCAGACGCTTCCCGTATCCAGGACACCCAGTCCGCTGCAACCCGAACCAGGTCCAGAGTTCCAATGCTCAGACCTTGCCAAATACATCGAGACCGTCTGGGCTTCGCTGCCAGGGGTTCGTCTCAAGGACCACCATCCTCCCAGAGAGCCTTGGCCTTGTTTCGAAGACCACCGAACTCCGAGTCAGCCAGGAAATTGATCCGCTGTCCACAGATCTTCCAGACACCGAGGTGGAACAGAACAGCCCTCAGAGCGCTCAAGTTGGACACATTCGCATGGTATGAATCGTTATTATTTGTAGTTATTTGTTACTGTTTTTGTAAAGGGCCGTGGTATTTCAGCATTCTTATAGAGCCATGAAAGTGATAGTATACAGTTTGGGTTGAGGGAGCGCTTCAAGACATATTTTCCTGTGAGACAAATATAGAATATACACTTTGTTTGATCAAAGTCGGTTCAGAAATAGCTTAAATATCCATTAATTTATCCGATCGAAAATAATAGTTGGGGCCCAACACTTGGTTGTATATATTTTAAGAAAAATATGATAAATTAATCACATTTATGAAAATATAAAGTGGTTTTAACATTCTTTTTGATGATCTTTCTATTTTTACCCAACATCACATTCACATGTTCAAAAACCAAATGGTTAAAACTTTCTTATACAACAATAATTATTTCAAAGCATTCGTATTACCCATATAGAAAGACCAACTTTTGGTTTTCCAAATTTCTATTCCCTTATAAAGATTTCAGTGTTTTGATTTATAGTAATACATAATATGATTTGCATTTGTCGCTTTTAAAACACAATGTATTATTTCGTGCCTTTTTAATTTTATTTTTAAACAGAAGCCTCGCAAAGAACCATCGAGCCGGCGGTTCCCCCGACCGGTACAACTGGTGACGCCATCACACCATCGCCGGTCCCCGCTGCGAATCCTAAAACCGTTCCCACAACATCTTTCCCTAAGGTCAGTCAGTTATCCTGTCTCATTTTGCCTTGTCACAAAAAGAAATGATTAGATATCATTTGAATTCTTACAATTTCGCAGATAATAATTATGTATGATAATTATTAGCCCATGAATAAAAGAAAAATAGTCTTCGTACTCTATCAAACTTACTATTTGCACAAATATCATAATTATCAGTGTTAATTATTTGCCTTTGCATGCAACAAAAAATAACCCTATTCGATTGAAATGCCAAAATAATCTTTCGTTAATATTTGTTGAACAACAGCAACCCCGCAAGGAGCCATCGAGCCGACGGTTCCCCCGCCCGGGGACTGGGGACGCCATCACACCAACGCCGATCCCCGCTGCAGCGCCTAGCACACCAACACAGGAGAACGGACAGCCCAAGAAAAAGGAGTCTACCATGGTCCGACTAAAGAAGCATTTTATCCGCAAGGAGGCAAGGAGGAAGGAGGAGGAGAGGAGACAAGAGGAGAGGAGAAAACAAGAAGGGGTTATAAGCCGGGAGACAAACACCACCACGGTGGTGGAGCTTCTATAGCTCCAGGCAGTCTCCTTCTCAACCGACAAAATATTTAAACAAACAACGGAATTTGAAATTATACACTGGATTTTTGGACTCATATTAACACAACACTTACAATTTGGAAATTTACTGGATGTTTGGACTCGTAGAAACTAACAAATTTGAATTCGAACATGGACAGAATTTTGGACTCCTGGGGGTGAACAACAACAAGAACAAAATAAATTATACTGTCTTTTGGATTCATATAAACACAACACGTTGAACTTGAAAATGGACTGGATTTGGACACATAATAAACTCATCACTTTGAATTGAAAGTGGACTGCAATTTGAACTCGTATATGAAATCAGCAATACAAATTGTAATTGAGAACTGCAATAGATGTTGACATCAGATTATGAAATCAACAATTTGAATTTAGAAAAGTATTTGATTTGTTATTTATGTTATGAACTGAAAATTACAGAAGTATATTTATTTATGGTAAAATGGGAATTTATGAAGAAAAAAAATGTTTAAAAATAAAATAAAAATAATTGGTGAGGTTGCTCTTGCACAACTTGTTACTTTAACCCCTTGTCTACGGAAACCTAGTTAGCCCTGTAAGAACTCTATGGGGATTTAAAAAATCTATAGTAGGGAAGAGGTTAATAATCGTGTACTTGATCAATACTTGTAACACCATAAAGTATCTTAGTGCAGCTGCCGTATAGATAGATCAACATACTTCCTACGCAGTAACAATACAAAACATCATTCAATTCGCCTCGTTTACCATGTAAACTCTTGTAAATAAAACAAAAATATTACAAAATATAGGCACATTCTAGTGGTGTTTGTTTTGACTCCTATTTCTACCTGTGATAAGTATCATTTTAGCCTAATACCCATAGGCGTACCCAGGGGGGAGGGGGGTGGGGGTTTGAACCCCCCCCCCCTTTACTACTTGTAACTGGTCTCAAGACCACATTTTAGCGGTCTTGACCATCATTACCGATGGTTCCGGTCTCGAAAATGCTGAAGGATCCCGGTCTCGGCCTCAAAAATTGTGAAGATACTCGGCCTCAGCTTCAACAAATTTCTACGGACTAAGAAGCCTGCTTTTAGTCTAAAGTTGATGGAGTGGAATTTGCGCTTTTTGGAATTACCCTCGTTATTTTGTTAGCTGCACCCTATAACTTAGTTAAGCATTTAGAGACGAGTATCAATCATATTTAGGCGTTTTATAAATTGAAACAAGTATTGCTTTGCACATTAATAATCCATATTGATGAAATAAGGTGACTCCGTTAATGTTTTTTTTTATATATACTTCGGTTGTTGACCTTTTAAGGGCTTATAAAAGATTAACAACTTACTTGTCTTTATCTTTTTTTTTTAAATAGAAATTCTAACGATATTCCAAAATGTTTTATCCAAGGGGCGGGAAAAAAACGGTTTCCGACTAATCATGTTGCATAATATAAATCACGCATCCTTGTCCGTCTCGTGATTGTGTTTACCATATTCGTCTCCCCGTGGGCAACGTAATCAGCATTACCGTTAATTATCAAATCATCAAAAACTTCAACCGTTTTCCATAACAATCGAAAACAATCTAAATTATAATCGAAAACTTCAAGAGTATTCACAATTTGTACTATAAACATGCATACATAGCAATCAAGGAGGTGGTTTGATGAGCCTCCTTTGTGTATTGGCCCACGCCTGCTCTCTCTCCTAGCTAGGCACTGGGGGGGGGGGGGGGGGGGGGGGGGGGGGTCACAAATATTCTTAGTTGAACTTACATTCAAAGTTGGACATACATTTATGGAAAGAAATTGTTTGCTATGTAAAATGTATACGTTATTTATCAAATACAACATTGAATTTTGGTTAGAAGCATAACTATTTTCTATTATCAAGGAGATTCAATATGTTGTATAAATCCCAATGTAAAAGATCCCAAGTTGAACTTAACTCTAAGTTGGACTCAAACATGATGGTAAGCCATTCGTAGCCTTGGAATGAAAAGGAAAATGTAAGTATGTCAGACTTTTCATAAATGTTACATCAAGAACAAGAATGTCCTTGATAATAGAAAATGTTAACAGTTTTAATCAACATTTTGCCTTATAAAAGAACTTATTTTAATTTTTACAAAGAAACTGATGGCTTTCCATGACATTTAAGTCCAATTTAAGAGTTAAGTTCAACTTAAGATCTTTGTGAAACACCCCTTTGTCGTAAGGATGTGTTTAAAGAAGGTTATTCACCATCTAAATAAGCTTCATAAGTGGTCGTCGCTTCTGTAGCATTAAGCCCGGCGCAGACAGAGCCGACTCGACTGGTTGTCATTCCGATCGGCTCAGTTTCAGTGCCTCGCGACACACATTTTGCCAGTCGAGAGACAGTCGGATGCCAGTTGGGGCCGATTCAACACGATAAATCTGCTCCGACCGACCGGGCCCAACTCTAGCCTGATTAAAACCAGTCAGATCGGGTCGAGTCGGCTCTGTCTGCGCCGGGCTTTAGTGTAAAATGAGAATCAGTGTTGCAATAACATCGAACAAAGTTAACAATAAGAAACAAATATGTGTTCAGATAATTATATAAACATGTTTATACTTTGTTAAAACACCCACTACCCACCCACCGCGTACAATATAATCATTACCCTTTACCATTTTATCACTCATTTACACATGTTTACATCTTTATATGAACATCACACATCTGAAGTTTGCTTCTTCGATTAAGATGACAATTGCTCAACATTTCAAGTGAATTATTACGAGCAAGGAATAACAAACATTTCTTTGTGCCTTTGACTCTGACCTTTGAGTCAATGAACGGTCGCTACACATTAAAAAGACACAAATTATAAATTAATAAAGGCTTATAGAGTTATACATGCAATCATCAGTTTTCTATTCATTCGCGTCACCAAAAATAAATAAAACCTTTGTTAGAGCTACAGTACTAAACGTTATATGTATATTTGAATCAGAATGTTTATATATATTATTTTCGCAT
>JBAMJV010007915.1:0-26634 GCA_037951105.1 Echinarachnius parma
TGAGGAAGTTATTACTTGGTATACTGTACGAACACACCCCCTTTTACCTTTTGTGCCCCTCAAGTGTCCCCTTTCTACTCCGTGTTTTGATTGCTTTCTCTCCATGTCGGGGTAAATAATCCACCCATTAACTCTGCACAATTGAGGCTATGGCGTGCAGGAACTGTCAAGAAATTGCAAACTTTACCAGAGGACTGACTATTTCTGTAACCTTCACTACTATACGGAAATTAGACGTGTGGCCTAGGGCTAATGAATCGGAGATATGCAACGCATTATGTGCGAAATAAGCACGGGAAGGACTTTAACCATTTTTTTAATAGCTACACATTTGTTAGGAAATGGTGTTTTATTTTCTCCATTCGCCGACCCGAGGGAGTGAATTGTATACGCATTATATTGTATTGCATTAGGCCGAATGATGCTAAATGTTTATATATACAATTTTCGAAGTAAACCAAGTGATTTGCTATTAATGAATGGTGGACACAGGGTTATATTATACAGTTGTTAACTGGTGGTGAAGGGAAAAGCACGGAATGTTCCACTCCCGAGGGATTTTAAATGCTATTGAGGGAAGAGCAAAATAAGTTTCGAGACGTAGTCAGGGGACTTTTTTTCTTCACGAAATAGCATTTTAAAATCCCGAGGGGAACATTCCATGATTTTCCCGAGTGCAAAGTTAACAAACTGTTTTATCATCTGAACTGCCATGTAACAGTGCCATGTGATATTCAAAAAATATTACATGGCAGCTCATGTACTGTATTTACTAAGTCAGGTGATAAACCTGGTTATTGCACCTTGGCCCATATTCATGAAAGACCTCTAGCTTAGATCCTTGCTAAGTCTATTTTGGATGGCAAGGCACCAAATACAATAAATATGTGATGCCTTCTGATATTACATCGATATTACGTGAAATTATCGTTTTCATGCCACGCCCATCTCGAAAATCATGCGCAGTTTAGTAATTCACTAACAGCTTTTTCTAGTTTCCAACTAAGGTTATCTGAGTAAGCCTTAGTTTAAAGGCCATCAAGCGTGGGGATGCTGCACAGCGGGTCGCCATTTTGAACTACCTAGGCTAGTTTGCGCGCACCGCATGATACAAAGCTAACGTGCATTACACACCGTACGCAACGCGCGCGCAAGATGGCGCTGCGGATCTGATTTGACGATTCTGAAGTACTCACTAAGTTAACCCTAGTAAGCAGCTAAAATATGTTGTCTTTAAATAAATGTTTCCTAATAAAGCGTGAATAAATATAACTGCTCTACGACATCTCGTGCGAGAAATCTTTTCTCAACGTCAAAAAGCTGGATTTCTAGTATCAGGGTGAGTATAGAGGAGAACATTACATCAAATCTACCTCACTGAAAGGGACAATGAAACTATCGCCGTTGGCTACTACTATCATTAAGAGGGTGACGAGACGTTTAATTTGAATACATGACTTTGTTAATTTTGGCCTACTGGATCCACGGAAACCCTTCTGTGGAAACATACCCACACTTTACTTATCTTTACGGCGGCAAAAAGATGATGGGAGCGGCCATGTTTAACTACTCGACATGCTTTGCAAATTATGATGTCTGTGCGGCCTGCCCGACTAAAACGAGTTTCAGACTCACCAAAGCGTTTTTTACAAGTATCCAAACATTTTGTTTATTTATGTTGTTTATTTTTGTTTGTTTATTCATTGATGTTGTATATTTTATTTAGTTTATTTATTTAGTTTATTTATTGTAATTATTTATCTTGTATTTATTTAGTTTTATTTATTGTAATTATTAATTTTTGTTAATTTATTTTGTATATCCATGTTCTTTATAACTTTATTTTAATTTGTATTTTAGGAACACGACGATAATGCTGTAATAATGCTGACAGGTAACAAGGAAGATTTGGCCTCACCATACCGCGAGGTTGCCGCGGGATGCTGGTGTGAAACTAGCAAGGGTGAGTTTCATTCTCACAGTAATATTTAATTCACGTATGACTAGGGCAATGCTTCTATAGTTGAGTTGATTAGGGTGTCGTGATGAATTGAAAAAGTGAGCAGCGGCCAATGCGTGAGGTGCCGCGGGATGTATCTGCAAGAATCTTCAGGATTGAAAGAGGCAGATTAACCCGAAGAAGAAGAGGAAGATGCTTGCGTGAAACTAGCAAGGATGAGTTTCATTCCCGCAGTAAATTATTTCAATTCATGTAATGTATTATTTCAATAATTGAGTTGATTAGTGTTTTAATTTCATGAATACCGAGCAGCTCCCAACCGTGAAGATTTCAATGATAAACTACTTCGGACCAAATGTTTGATGATTAAATCGGCAATTTCAAACTCATTGGACATTTCAAAAATACTATTTAAAGAAATAAGCTGACAGAATTTGTTTATGAAGAAATCCCCCCCCCCCCCTTAAAAAATCCTGGTTACGCCACTGCATACATCCTTAGTTGAAACTTACCTCTAAGTTGGACCTATGATCTGTGTGAAACACCCCCGGAAGTCCAAAGGGTTACTGCCCCTTTGTTCTTTCCTGCATGCAGGGGAAGCTGGGAATTCCGGTTCCAAAGTCGTGATTCATACAACTGAAGAGCTAAGTTCCAACAAAATATGTTTGCATAAGAGAATGTTGACATCGATGAGTTAGAACCAATAATGCTAATTACCATGATAAATGTCCGTAATCGGGCCCCTACAGATCACTTCTGTTTCCGCATAACTCTTGTTCGCGGCGTTATAGGGGGAATATAATCAGGTAACACAGTTAAGACCTCAACTAGACAGACAGAGAGGTGTTTCACATACATCCTTAGTTGAACTTACCTCTAAGATGGAGTTTATGATCTTTGTGAAACACCCCCGGAAGTCAAAGGGTTACTGCCCATTTTGTTCTTGCCTGCATGCATGGGAAGCTGGGAATTTCCGGTTCCAAAGTCGTGGATTCATACAAAAAAATATGCTTGCATAAAGCCCGGCGCAGACACAGCCGACTCGATCCGATCCGACTGGTTTTCAGTCAGGCTAGAGCCAGTTTTGCTCAGTCGGAGCCGATTCAACATGTTGAATTGGCCTCGAATGGACCTCTGACTGGTTCTTTATTGGCAAAACCGGAGTCATGAGGCAACACATACTGAGTTAATCAGGCTGAAAACCAGTCGGATTGGATCGAGTCGGCTCTGTCTGCGCCGGGGCTTAAGAGAATGTGAATATAACATGTGTCTGGATGATGTTTTATAACTACACGTACTCAGATTAGATCCCTGTATTATTTGAACCAGTCTGTGATCAATCACATACAGTTTGTGAGGGCGTCGCGATAAAACAATGGCCAGCAAAAGTGATTACGTCGTTGGTGGAGGATTCTCTAAGAGGTCCCGTTTGTCAGGGAAATTTTGGAGGACGCGGGAATGCTCGAGTGCGGGCATTCGTACTGCAAAAACGTGCATTAGTGCTGTGATAGATTTGAACGCAAGGCACAGTGGAAGTCGAATGGATTGTCTATTATGTCGACAGGGTGTATCAGTTTCAAGATGGGTCTAACAACGCTTTGAAGAAAAACTTGATCGCCAACAACATTTTGCAGGCTTTGGCCGAAAGCGAGAAGCAGCAGGAGGAAGCTTCAGAGGAGACTACG
The DNA here is from genome assembly GCA_037951105.1 of Echinarachnius parma. Taxonomy (NCBI): domain Eukaryota; kingdom Metazoa; phylum Echinodermata; class Echinoidea; order Clypeasteroida; family Echinarachniidae; genus Echinarachnius; species Echinarachnius parma. Next base: position 3,646 of record JBAMJV010007915.1, read on the forward strand.
TGCCAGGTTCATACAGGGGTGGAAGAGGACTATTACTGCGAGACGTGCAACATCGTCGTTTGCAGCAACTGCGCTATTTCAGATCACTTCCATTTCGACCGCGGGACGCGACCGAAGAAGATCGAGGAGACGATCGACATCGTCAAGCAGCGGATCGAAGGCTTGCTGGAGAAGGCCGGCGTCTGGTCCGCTCAGCAACGTCGTTTACGAGGACGCTATCGCTGACATCAAACAGGTCGGATCGCAGGCCGTCGACCTGGTCGAGAGAGACATCTTGCAAGAGTACGACGCACGCCTCGAACAACTCAACCAGTCCAGGGAAAGACTCCCTCGGTCATGTCACCAACGTCCAGAAAGTTCTTCTGCGATCGCATGGACGAAGCTCCTGCAGACCGAGAGGAGAATACACAGCTACCGTAAAGCAGTGCCGCATCCTGGCCCAATGCAAGATGGACAGTGGGGAAAGGCAAGAGCGTGGTCGAGGTTCTACAAGGATTTTCTCCGAAGTGTTTGGAGGAAATCATGTTTGGAGGAAATCATGTTGCACGACGTTCCGGACATTGCCGGTGCGGAGAGTGACGTGAAGATGGTGAGGGCGCTGTACTTCGAGAAGTCGCCTATTCCATCGGACAGCTTGTATATAGAAGTCGGTTTCATTGGCCACCATCTCAAATTAGATGACTTGCAAAGGTCGGCGGAAGACGAGCAGGTTATGATAGATCGAGGAGACCGTGATCAGGCACCGAGAGCACTATTCTCAAAGAAATGGAAAAGTGAACATTAATTAATTTCCTTGATCAGGTACCGAGCGCACTTTTCACCTGTAAGTGTAAAAGTGAATATTAAAGTAACCGCGTCGTCAAGGTCGGGTATGCGCACAGGGCAGCTCCATGATTTACGAACCAGCCGGAATCGTACGTGCGCGCGAAACCCGCGCAAATCTGTAGCGTAGGTAAACTTCAGAGCGCGCGGCGTACGCACAACAAAACGCCTCCCTGTGAGCATTTAAAAGAGCTCCTCTGACTTCACGATGTAGTGTCTTTAATTGATATCAGATTGCACCACCCACTGCCCATCGATTTTGACTACGATTGAAGAGCGTTTCGGAACGTATTTAATTTCAATCATTAATATCTTAATAATAAGAAAGACATTTGAAAAGGTATGAGAGAACCACTAGAGTTCCAAGTAAGTTTTGAGGATTTGGAAAATATTACTAAGTCCCTTTAAAGGGACTTAGTAACATTGTCCAAATCCTCAAAATCCAATTGAAATTCTAGTGGTTCCCTCATACCTTGTTGTATTCTTATTAATACAAAAAGCATGAGACAGGTTTCGGTTTGTCAAATTTCCCTTTCGTTAAAAAGATATTTACGATTGAAGTGTTCAGATGTCAAATCAGAACAGTGTACAATGTGAGTCCAATGAATTAGTGAATGTCACTTTGCCATTTAACTTGAAATTTTCACACACCACCCAGTGGACATATCAGATAACAATATACATTGTATCAACCACTCATCGCTTTTTGCATATCAACAAAGTTACTAGATCCCTTTAATACAGCACTCACTATCGTTTTGTAATATCCCGGTCGGATATGGCATGTTTACTTTACGGGGAATCCCCCCGGAATCCCCATGTATAATAGGTTTCGGTTTGCCTCTATTGTGGCGTGCATGTATAATAGCCTACTCGGCAAAACAAAAACAAAAACAAGAAACTTATTTCAGTTGAACTATTTCATACTTATGTACAGTGAAATGTACATAATCGTATATCACATAAAGGGAAATGTTGTTTCATACAGGCAGGGTGTACATTAAAGATGAAATTGTTTATGCATGACATACCATGGTAACTTAACAATAGCAAGGACTGTTTAAAAAAATAGCAAACACCATGGATAATTAACCAATGCGAGTAACTTATACAATTATTTTGACGTTTTGTAACGAACAAACTATTAAGTTACACATTTTCCAATAGAACAGAGCCTGGTTATGTGAACATTGACAAACCGGTCTATCTTTGAGGCACGAAGCTTTTCTGTTTCATGTGTCCTCGGCAAGTTTTAACCAGAGTTACCAGGAGATGTTAGAGACTGCCCAACTGGTTGACCAATGATGACATCGGGTTTAGTCAGTGTCATTCAGACGTTGTATGAACGATGTTCTGATATTCAATCAAATGGTGATAATATGATGAAGGGATTCTGTGTTATTCGTTTTCAAAATATGAATTTCCCATATCCATTGTGTAATTTTGGACAATAAAATGCATTGAATTGATTCATGGTTTGATTACTAGTGTAACTTTGTTTATTAACCACGGGGCCCGTTGCAGAAAGAGTTAATGCAATCGATTGTAAAATTGCAATTAATTACAAGACAGAAAATAATGCACGCTTGAACCAATCGGATTTGCGCATTTAGTCACATGATCTGACTTGCAATAAATTGCATCCTTTTCTGCAACGAGCCCTTGTCATGCATATACAGTGTAGCCAAGAATTATTTGGACACCCTAAAAAAAAAAAAAAAAACAAGGAAATCATGATATTCATTCAAAAAAGACTTTATTCGCAGACTGAATCATAAAGGTGACAAACATCCAATTGAGAAAATATGAAAATTTAATATTTCAATGGCCTATTGTTCCTATTGTTCTCAGTTTTTCATGTTTTGAGGTTATTTGGTCACCTACCATTTTCAGTAATCTGGTGGAGAGCATGCCCAGGATGCTTCGAGCAGTGATTGCTGCCAAGGGAGGACCAACAAGGTATTGAGCAGGACTGAAAACTGGCTGAGTTACCCTTCACTAATAGGTTTCAAAATAACCTCAAAACATGAAACCCTGAGAACAATAGGAACAATAGGCCATTAAAATATGAACATTTTCATATTTCCTCAATTGGAAGTTTGTCACCTTTATGATTCAGTGTGTGAATAAAGTCTTTTTTTAATAAATATCTTGCTTTCCTTGTTATTTCTTATATATTTTTCAGGGTGTCCAAATAATTCTTGGCTACACTGTATGGTAGTTTTCAACAAATAAGAGCAATTATTCAGACGTTCATGTTTGTTCTGATGTTCCATTAAATGTTGATATGAAATATGGATCATGTCTTATTCAAAATATGAATTTCTCATTTCCATTATGTAATAATGGTTAATAAAATGCATTAAATTGATTCATGTTTTGATGACTACAGCTTAATTATGTGTAACTTTGTTTATTAAACGGGGCCCGTTGCAGAAAGAGTTAATGCAATCGATTGTAAATTTGTAATTAATTGCAAGACGGAAAATAATGCACGTTTGAAGGGGATTTGCACATTTAGTCACATGATCTGACTTGCAATAACTTGCAACCTTTTCTGCAACAAGCCCTTGTCATGCATATATGGTAGTTTTCAACAAATAAGAGCAAATAGACACAGATTTTCACCAAGAGACAAGAAAAACCACTTCATGATTTTGTTTTTCTTTCACCTTTTCGGCATTTATTGATTTCGATATCCTTTCATACAAATTTGCACCGCATAGATATATTTTTTTCACAAATGTTTTCAACTTAAAATGCATTTTGAAGGCATTCAGTGAATTATACACTTTCATGTTTCTTTCTTTACAGAATAATTATTTATTTGCATACGTGAGTGAACTTCTTTTAGGATTATAAACCATAACTTGTTTGTCTTTCATCTTTACCAGAGTTGTTCCAAATAATCATCAATTTGTAGATACTCAAAAATGCTAAAGTTAAAATCTGCATATATTTTGAATGAAGTAGATATATTGTACCACCATCCCAACATAATATTCTTAGATATAAAAGGAAACATTTTAGTAGTACATTCCACACAACAAAAACATATCGGAAAAATGTGTTTCCAAAAACATTGTATAATTGGAAAACGCATCACCATAATATGGTGTATATTATACTTATACAACATGTTCATGGGTCTGCGTACGAAGACTACCTTTTTGTCTAGGGCGAACGCATCGTCCGTGATTGTCTCAAAACGTACGCGTGAATAGAATTGGCGCACTCTCAGACGGTTGATGCGTACGGAACCATGAGTGTATAATACTGTAGTTCCGTAAGTGGTGATAATTAATTGCATTGTTTATAAATTACAGAACCCTTTGTAAAGTGCTGGGCATCTCATTTGATATCACACAACGTTACCAACACATAATATGTGTAAACTTTTTAAACAGAATCATAATTCATACTGCATTTAAAAAAGGCGAGATTTATAATTATATTACAATTACATGCATCACATGCGTCTCCGTTAAAGATTTTCTATACAAATAGTTGATATTTTACTGGAATAAAATTATATATTACCTTGAGATTAATTTGCTTAAATTAATTATCTTTCATACAATGATGTTTCTTTTTGTGTACGTGTTTCCAATCAACATTAAATCTCATTCATTAGTCCGATAAGTTCCAATCAATTGCAACTAAGATGTGCGCATTTTAACCAATCAGATTTGCTCATTTAGTTACATGATCTGACTTGCAATTAATTGCAATTTTCATTATCGATTGCAACTCTTTCTGCAACGGGTTCCTGATCATAATGGTTATTTATTACAAATAAGAACAAATTTACACCAAAACTCACTAAGAGACAATTAGAGCATCAAGCACTATAAGAATAAATCCATTATAACATTGTATTAAGGATTAACAAAATTAAAAGTGTGCACTTGATTGGGCTAAATGCTATAATTTTTCTTTCTAGCACAATTTGACAAATTGTATTAAATTGATTTTATTTGAATTTTGTTCACATTAGCCAAACAAAATTATATAAAATCCTCTAAAATTTTAGTGGGCCCAAGAGGAAAGCAAAAACAGAATTTGTCATATTTGGTTGCCCGCACGGCAAGAAAAGAAAACAACACAAAATTTACTTTATCCAAAATTGCTGCTCTCAACCTAGATGTAGTAAATGATTACTTGACAGGAATGTATATATATTTTGTAATGATTGAGCGCCTCATCATGGTAGCTCGGCTAAAGCCAATGTAATTATGCTCCAAGCGCTATGAGACTTCGGTGATAAAGTATACAAATGGACAATTAATATTGTTGGTAATTATCGTTATCATTATTACATCGCATTCATGATATAGTACAATCAGCAAAAAGCCAATAACTTTGAATGTATAACCTCCTCTTAAACAAGTTAACCAGCTTCTTGTTATGACATTATTATCACTGGTGGAACACTATTATAGGAACTCTCGGCCAATGTCGTAAAATATTCATTATTAAGACATATCTGTAGATAAAGAAATACAATTGAAATTAATTATTGTTGACCTTGAATAACCCTGTGTGGTTCTAACTATACAAATCTTATAGACAATTCAAATTCATAGTCCTGCATATGAAGAGCGTAGTTCCAAAATGCGCTAAATCCACTTTCCATAAAATTGAGTTAACGATATATCTATCTAACCCCCACACCACGCCGTCTTCTATTATAACGAAATAACAGATTCGAGCTCCGAGTGGAATCAGGTTTTTTTATATTGGTCCGTTAGCTCAAATGACTTCCACTCGGGGGAGGGGTTAGTTCAATTAAACCACCGTTAATTTTATATTATTAAAATATAAAATATAAACAAACAAATCCAGAAATAAAGTGCTTGGACACGATTTAAATTAAAATGTCACTTGGCAAATATTTATTTAACGATATTATGCATGTCGGGATTACAAATCCCATTCAATCAATTTCAACTAAAGCAAACTTATCTAATTAGCAGACTTAAATATCAATCTAAATCAATCAGTTGCAATAAATGTTATAGCAAGACGTTCCTTGAAATTAAGGATCAAATTATTATATTACCTACTTAATTAATATTTTATTACTAAAATGCTTATACCAAGGTCTTAGGGGGAAGGGAAGGGATATGTTAGGGAAATGAAATTAGTATATGGTGGCCACTTAGCTTAATATATATTTCGGTCGTGGACTCCGACGCGCTTGTAGTGTCGATGAGCTGGGATGGCGCGACGGCTCGAGGACGGATGCGACGACTCGGGGACGGGTGCGACGACTCGGGGACGGGTACGACTTCGGGCTCGGCTCGACGTCGGGACGGGACTGGTTACGGGCTGGGCAACTTCGGGACGGAAAAACGCCGGAACGGCCTGGAACTCCTTGGCACAACTGTGGCAACCAGTTTGTTGCTGAAATGAGCTTGGAAGCCGTGAGCAATAATAGTTTGCTCTTCGGCAACAGTTCACTCCTTGAATTGGCAGCTTTAAATATATTATCCTTGACGCACTGTTCTCCTTGAATTGGCAGCTTCAAATATATTATCCTGGGCGCAAAGTTCTCCTTGCAATTTAGCTCCCGTTGCTCCGAAGAAATGTCCAAATTATAACTTGTAGATACTTGTAGATTAATAATTAGTTTGATGAGGATGGTAGGTGACGGGGAAACAGGGGTGGGATGAGAGCTAACTGCTCTTGACTACCTTTCTATTCCTATGCTATTCGTGTAACTCATGATAAATTTCCTATTACATTACCTTTTATATGGGCCCTTAACTACATAAGTCTATGGGAATAATATTCTACCAGTCATTATTTAGGAACAAAACATTATTAATTAAAACAAGGGTGGGTTGGACTGACCAAAATATTACTTATTCTAATTGGTCAACTCTTGGTTTTAGCCACACCCAAAAAGGTGACTTGGGTCTTATTATATAACTTCCCCCCTAATTTACCAGAAAGAGCCAAAATCAAAAGTCAAATAAAGTATGCATCCTGTCTTCCCCCAAGCAAGCTGTTGGTTAATACCAGTGTAAACATAACGTAGCCAGCCCTAATTGTGTAGGGAGAAAAGTCACCCTTTCCCATAACATAATATTAATCCCTGGCTGGCAGTGACCCCTGTTGCTAAATAAAAAGCTTAATTATTCTAAAGTCTCCTTGGGTAGGCCTAATCCCCTTTATCGGCATATGTTTTCCCCTGTATTCTTAATTACTTACAGGAAACAGTATTTCTCTCAATCGTGGGAAAAAGGGGCAAAACTATAACTTATTACCAAAAGGTCTTAACACTGCTACCTCTTTACTTCCAAAAGGGCCTAGATTCTACCTCGCTACATCTTCCCCTCCGCCACTGAATGGTGACCTCGCCATTCCCAAAAATATAATATATTACACAACACAACGCAAAATTAATAATAACTACAACTGCCTCTTCTATATAAACAAATGGGGTTTTGCCAAATGACATCTTCCTTCCTACTAAAACCAAACTCAATTGATGCTTACTGCGCTCATATAAGATATATGAAGGCAATAGCATATGGCATAATTATACTTAATGACCATAGTATTCTATGTACACAAGTCATAGCTTACTACATAACAAAAAGGCGACTAAACTCCATCTATAAATCTACCTCTGAAAATGACCGTCCAAAACTAAATTAATCACTATGACAACATAAGATTCAATACGAAGTGGATTCCATCATAAACATATTCAACTGTGAATAATGTGTTGACCAATTGGTCATCTGTCCAAAATATCAGTACAAAAATATACCGTTTCAAACTACCTCAACCAACTTATCATAAAGCTTTTGAAGGGAAAATCAAGCTAAATTCAAGATTTTCCTTATCGATACCTGACCACTAACTAAACTAAAATATATCATAAATCATCCAAACCTTAAAATAAATCACATGCACGCCTATATGCAAATAATTACAAAAAAAATAATATCACGTCGGTATATCCTCAGATTCCCAAACAAAATTAAATCAAGCGATATTGTGTCAAAGTACAATATATCATAATATCAGCCATGACTGTATCTAAATGCAAAGATACAAAATATATAGTAAGAACTACATTTATTTTACTATCTCTTCCCTACCAATCCACCTAATGTCTCAAATGAAATTAATCAAACTAAAACATCTCAACCTCTATAAATTAAATTAAAGTAATATTCTCTAACCTCAAACAAAACAATAATGGGTATGTTTTCCTCACAAAGAAAACAGAGATAAGAGATGTGTCACTTCATGTGCACATTATAACAATATAACAATATGGTGCAATTAATGCATGAATGGGATTCAATAATCCACAAACCATATCAAACAACTGAGGGGGGAGTATTCATCCACTCTTCAACAAAATACAAGTAATTAGCACTTGTACCAATAATAATAATTAAAGCAACATCGCATCCTATATTTAATTAAATGTCACCAACATATTCTGTTTAATATGTGAGCATTTTCCTAACCCATCTTCAACATCAAGCAACCAATACAAAGACAACTTAACTAAATTTGCAACCTATCAAGTTTGCACAATTGATCTGCATAGAAACATATGCAAACGAAAATAAAATAACGAGCTGTCACCGTCAGGTTGACAAACTAGGCAAACAAATGCAGGGAAACATATAGGAACATCTTCCATGCCCAAGTACATCCTTACTCAACATTCTACAAACGAGCAACCACATTTCAACATAATCTCACCAAAATTACAACGATAGTGGGCGCCTAGAATCTTTTTTGGATTCTGGCTTCCACATCAGTATCCCGACTTCCAACTCAATCTCAACTAAAACTATTACAAAAATAAAACATCTTCACCTCTCTCTTTCATAATTACTAATTAACATCATCAAATATCAACCACATACACGTACACGTATGCCTACCTACCTACAAAATTATATCACTTTAACATGTCTGGCTCAAGGATATCATGTACTTGATCATCCTTAGCTTTAACTATTTACCTAGGTCTATATTCAATAAACCCCAAACTACTATTACAACATACATTGTCCCATTAAACTACAATTATGTTACTATTCCCCAATTCTCACTCCAACTGACAAAAATTAAACCAAAAAAAATTGTGCCTCGACTCACTGCTCCGAAACACTTTCCCTAGCATCATAATTACAATTCGCATGAATTCATTGGCGCATCCACAATCACACCAACCGAACAATTACAAACAAAGAAATACATTTCACAACACGAACATACATTTTATCAATAACTGACTACGTAAAAACTAGGGGGGTAACTCTCAATAGTTTTTAGTAAACTTATGTCAGTCATCCTACTTTAAAATAATAGGTCACACTTACTGAATGCGCCAAACCCTTTACGACAATACTCTATGGCATGTCCTCCTCTATTAGAGAGGCGGCGGAATAACATTACTGAAGTACCTAATTACTACCTTACTTCTACTTTTAAATTTTAGCAATCAAACTTGTTTCAGTCCAAAGGCAGGGCACAGGCATCTTAGAGACCACCGATCAGGTGCGTCTCACCTTACCATTTTTGGTGAGGCAGCCCATAAAGCGCTTCCTCCTTTAAACACAAGTCCTCAACATAAAACATAATACATCAACTGAGCACATAAAACATGCACCACACATACGCATGAAAACAGACTAAAGCCAAAGAAAACTATTGAATTACAAACATTCTGCCAGAAAGAGGTCCAGAACATGAAACATAGACACAAGTCAAAGTCAAGTCCATATCCAACAGGGGTCAGTCACCGAAACCTAACATTTCTTAAATCTAATCCTTTCCCTATAGTATAAATAACATGAAATGTTATACATAAACTTTCTAATTACACTCCCCAAATCACTCACACAATTGACTGCCTTTGATTTGACACCTGGAAATTCAACCTGGGAATCACAATCAACACATGGGCCAGGAGCTGACAACACCATCAAAACAAACGCAAAGGACAGCAACATCCTCATTCCGGCATGTATTCCTACAAATCAGTTGTGCACCAAACTAATTGTCTACCAAATGAGTGGCAAACAAAGCAACAACAAAAAATGTACAATACTACAATGATCAACTTAATGAATCTTAAACTACAGTCGTACAAGCACTTTTTACTGACAGGGACTGAAAATCAAACCTGTATCTCTTTTACTAATTTTGGGGTGCGTTACAGCTTTTTAACGAATTAAAACCAAAACCCTACTAAACTGGTGCTGATAACGCTAAGGTCATGAGTTCCGTCTAACCCCCACACCACGCCGTCTTCTATTATAACGAAATAACAGATTCGAGCTCCGAGTGGAATCAGGTTTTTTTATATTGGTCCGTTAGCTCAAATGACTTCCACTCGGGGGAGGGGTTAGTTCAATTAAACCACCGTTAATTTTATATTATTAAAATATAAAATATAAACAAACAAATCCAGAAATAAAGTGCTTGGACACGATTTAAATTAAAATGTCACTTGGCAAATATTTATTTAACGATATTATGCATGTCGGGATTACAAATCCCATTCAATCAATTTCAACTAAAGCAAACTTATCTAATTAGCAGACTTAAATATCAATCTAAATCAATCAGTTGCAATAAATGTTATAGCAAGACGTTCCTTGAAATTAAGGATCAAATTATTATATTACCTACTTAATTAATATTTTATTACTAAAATGCTTATACCAAGGTCTTAGGGGGAAGGGAAGGGATATGTTAGGGAAATGAAATTAGTATATGGTGGCCACTTAGCTTAATATATATTTCGGTCGTGGACTCCGACGCGCTTGTAGTGTCGATGAGCTGGGATGGCGCGACGGCTCGAGGACGGATGCGACGACTCGGGGACGGGTGCGACGACTCGGGGACGGGTACGACTTCGGGCTCGGCTCGACGTCGGGACGGGACTGGTTACGGGCTGGGCAACTTCGGGACGGAAAAACGCCGGAACGGCCTGGAACTCCTTGGCACAACTGTGGCAACCAGTTTGTTGCTGAAATGAGCTTGGAAGCCGTGAGCAATAATAGTTTGCTCTTCGGCAACAGTTCACTCCTTGAATTGGCAGCTTTAAATATATTATCCTTGACGCACTGTTCTCCTTGAATTGGCAGCTTCAAATATATTATCCTGGGCGCAAAGTTCTCCTTGCAATTTAGCTCCCGTTGCTCCGAAGAAATGTCCAAATTATAACTTGTAGATACTTGTAGATTAATAATTAGTTTGATGAGGATGGTAGGTGACGGGGAAACAGGGGTGGGATGAGAGCTAACTGCTCTTGACTACCTTTCTATTCCTATGCTATTCGTGTAACTCATGATAAATTTCCTATTACATTACCTTTTATATGGGCCCTTAACTACATAAGTCTATGGGAATAATATTCTACCAGTCATTATTTAGGAACAAAACATTATTAATTAAAACAAGGGTGGGTTGGACTGACCAAAATATTACTTATTCTAATTGGTCAACTCTTGGTTTTAGCCACACCCAAAAAGGTGACTTGGGTCTTATTATATAACTTCCCCCCTAATTTACCAGAAAGAGCCAAAATCAAAAGTCAAATAAAGTATGCATCCTGTCTTCCCCCAAGCAAGCTGTTGGTTAATACCAGTGTAAACATAACGTAGCCAGCCCTAATTGTGTAGGGAGAAAAGTCACCCTTTCCCATAACATAATATTAATCCCTGGCTGGCAGTGACCCCTGTTGCTAAATAAAAAGCTTAATTATTCTAAAGTCTCCTTGGGTAGGCCTAATCCCCTTTATCGGCATATGTTTTCCCCTGTATTCTTAATTACTTACAGGAAACAGTATTTCTCTCAATCGTGGGAAAAAGGGGCAAAACTATAACTTATTACCAAAAGGTCTTAACACTGCTACCTCTTTACTTCCAAAAGGGCCTAGATTCTACCTCGCTACATCTACATTTATAAGCTACGTAGCTATCTAGGAATCCACATTTTACGACAAATTGCTCACTCAAAATCCAAATATAGAAAGTTCATATTCCCATAGGCACGTGTACAAAGTTGGGCAAAGAAACCTGTTTTCCTCGAAAGTTGAAAAAGTGGATATAGCGCCTTTTGGAAGAAAGCTGTTCATATATAGGGTAATCTAATTAAATGGCGTACGGGCCCATTTTTGCCAGGGGTTGAGGTCTCTATTCCGACTTTAAAGGTAGTTCAGATGCGCGGCGCCATCTTGCGTACGCGTTGCGCACGGTGCGTAATCCATAATGCACATTAGATCAGTGTTATGCAGTGCGCGCAAACTAGCCTAGTTCAAAATGGCGACCGGCTGTGTAGCATCCCCACGCGTGACGAACTTTAATATCTAGCTGTCTGAGAACGCTGCTATATTGTTTGTTTGTATTTATTTCTGAAATCTATTTACACTACATACACATTGTTACAAATACATACATATAATATAAAGCACATTTCAAATGAACAGAACATATGTAAAATATGAAAGGTATATAGGCAAACGGTTGGAAAGCCCATTTCAGGACCCTTTTCAAAATGGTTCTGTTCTTTCATGGGATCCACAAGCGAACAAATCATGTATATTTACAGACAATATCAATTTTCAATCAAAGTAATTTACCAATGCACTACCCCTCTTCTCGGTTCCCCTCACCTCACCAACCTCTCCCGCCGCCATCCCTTCCCACTTCCACCCCACAGGGCTACACAGGTATACTACTACAAAATACAATACATGTGTTTTGATTCTTACGTAATACATATTATTGTTTAGCGGGGTATGAGTGAATAGATCATCCTCTCAACAATAGGTATCAATTACAGATCAACGCTCATTGAACAATTATTGTTTATTTATAATCATAAGTGGGTATTAATACAATTTACTATCTAAGCAACATATTTCACTTTACATTGTGAAACTAAACTTTGTATTTCTTAATTAAATATAGGCAAACTTCTTGTTTGCCGAGTATGCATAGATAATCTATTATTTTATTTCTGTGATACAAAGGTGTACGCTTACAATGCTATGTTTTCGGATAAGGCAAAGCTAGATTAGTACTTCTAAGGGCATAATTTGTAATTTAGAAAATAAACTTCTCTTTCAAATATACAGGTGCCAAATCATAAAATATTTTATACATAAGATAATAACTGTGCCTAATTTGCCCTTTTCTAAAGTTTCCCAATTCAAAATATCATGAATTTCAGTAATTTGTTTATGTTCAGAAAATTTCAATTTAAGAATAATTATACCAGCCATGTTCTGTAATTTGGGTAACATGTCTACTTGAGTCTTAGCGCCTGAATGCCATGATACAACTTCAACATAATACAAATGTGGCATAATTGCGGCATTATTATACAAAATCTAACCCAGTATCATAACAATTGTCTACCGAAAATGGAGATATGTATGATCATGGAATACAAATCAATGGACAGTAAAAGTCATACAATCAAACAAACATTTGCACTTGTTTCGCTAGGATTTTATCAGACAGCGTGTTTTTCCTATAAAACTGACACACATCGATATTGGTATTTTATATGATTGAAGTCTTACATATCACTTTTGGAGAAAAAAATCGTACAAAGTTCACGGCTCACTTTAAACCTACATTAGTTATGCCAGCTTTGATCGAACAGTGTTTGAATGGAAATAGGCATATTGTGCTGCAAGTGTACACGTGATATGTTTATGATAATTTTCTACACATCTTGGCTTCTATGGAATACGGAAACCTGGAGCGAATTACGGGCACATATCCCCCCGAAGGCAAGAACATCATCGGACACAGCCAATACTTCTTTATTGCTGCACTTTGTGACGTCACAGACGTTTCTAGCTACAGAAACTCCTTCACATGTGAACTCATGTACTGATCGTGTTTGGCGTGGTCCAACGACATGTACGAAGAGGTGACTGCGGGAAAAGGACATGCAGGTTGCGGTACCAGGCAGATTGCCGTCAGCGTTGCTGAGGGTGTGCATGACCGTGCTTTCCTCACCGTCTACAAGGGACACCATCCCATCATGAAGAATCGCCAGCACTCTTGGACTACCGTCGCTGATTGCTATCCTTTTTGGCTGGAAAGGAAGGGTTAATGATCTAATCACAGCGCCTTTGGAAGGCGTTACGAGGTGCACTTGCTTCAGCGCGGAGTCTGCGACGTAGATGTGATTTGAAGCGCCATCTACGGCGAGATCCACTGGAACACATCCTTGGGGCAAAAATTGTGAGATGTTGCGACTCGATGAACTGTTGACGACGGAATGTACAGGAGGCACAAATGTTGGGGTAGTGCGAATCGATGGACTGGGGGCGCCGAACATTGCAGGAGACGCAACTGATAAGATATTGCGACTTGATGGACTGTTGAAGACGGATAGTGCATGAAGCTCTGAACCCTTGATCATGACTAGGTCTATGTATTGAGTGTCATTTGAGAGGAGAATTTCAAGCGAATTTACACTCTGGAACTCGGATGGAAGTACAAAATCTGTGAACAGGTTGGATTGCTCCACTTGAAATTTCAATCTTACGTCGTGAATGACTTGGCTGTTTCCGCAAAGCAAGACCAAGTTTCCATTTCTGAAAAACATGCGTCGGATGGTATAATTTTGACCTATGACAAACGTTTTTGCTTTGACGCCATGTGTGTATCTTACTAGCTTGGTGATGGATCCGGGGCCATCTTTGACGCCATAACTTTCGGCATAGGATACAACTTTCGAGACGCGTTTTCGGAAATCGGCATGTTTGAAATCCAACGTGTTATTCATGGCTTTCTGAAGATCTCCGTGAATCGACGCGAGATCAACCTGCTCCGCGTCACCTCTCTCTATGAGTTGCTTCGTGAGTGAAGTGCTGTTCTCGCCAACAGACTTCACGTTCTCAATCTCCTGTTTAAGCTGCCGCACCTCTTCAAGCTGCCTGTTAAGTACGTCATCTTTCTTGGTCGTCAGTTCCTGGAGATTGACCTCCAAGCGTCGCAGTGCCACCTTACTGGCAGCAGCAAGATCGTCTCCCAACTGTGCTCGTTTGCTTTTGATAGTTTCTGCTGCTTCGTGGACGCAATTGAAGCTTTCCTCAATTTTCTGGCGCTCTTCTTGATTGTCGATGCGATCGACGAGCAAGGCTAGGCCATTGCGCAACTGGGAAACGCATTCAGTATTGAGGAGCTGGAGAGATTCCCCGTGCTCTTTACACTGTCCGAGGATCGGACACATCGCGCACACTGGCCGTTCGCAAGACTTGCAGAACAGCTTCAGCAGTTCGTCCGGGTGCTGTTCGCACAGGCTGTTGCCATCAGCGCCCTCTACCGCGCACGTTTGGAGAAGTTTTTCTTTGCCACTGATGAGATCTATGATGAGCGGAGCTCTATGTATCTTGGTGGCCGAGAGCTTAGCATGGACCGTTGCGCATGGCTCACAAAGCAGTTGCTTACACGTCTGGCAGTATGTTGTAGCATTGACGCACATATCACTGTCGAGTGCGTTCGACTCGCAGACGCAGAGGTCGCACTGATGGTTGGAACCTCCCAGCTTCCTCATGTGGTCGTCAAGAGCGTTCAGGGCATCAACCATTCGATTTGCGTAGAAGTCCACTTTCAGACTTGTCACACCACTACCGGAAGGAAGCGGCGTATCCATGCGACAAAGGGCACATTTGATGCGGGTCCCACCCGACGTGACTGCAGCTCGTTCCAGACACTCGGTGCAAAAGTGGTGCAGGCAAGACAGTAGTCGTGGCTTCTTCAGGCGGTCGTGGCAGATGGCACATTGCATCTCCTCCATCACCACAGCGCACACACCGACAAGGCCCTCTGGCCGTTGCGTAGATGTACTAGCAGCCATCGCGCGAACCAGGAGTGCTCCTACGTCGGTTTCGAATTACAACTTCCAAAGCCTAATAATCGACCAAGCGTACTATTAAATAACGAGGTTCACGCGTAACGAATACTAGTCTTGTGATAGTTTGAGCGATTATTGCGAGTTTGTTGTGAGGTTTTGCGACTTGTCGTGAGTTGTTGCGAATTTGTTGCGAGATTTTGCGAGTTTGTTGCTAGATGTTGCGAGTTGTTGCGAGTTTGTTGCAAGTTTGTTGCGATTTGTGGCAGGTTTGTTGCGAGATGTTGCGAGTTGTCGCGAGTTAATTGTTGCGAGTTGTTGCAAGTTTGTTGTGAGTTTGTTGCGAGTGTTTGCGAGTTGAGCGAATTCGCGGCACTGGGGCGTACGGATTTACACCTTGTTCCAAATATAACTACAGACAGGTATTATCAAGCTAGCATGGATAGTATACAGGAAAAAACAAATTGCTGTGGCCAGTAATGTCACATTTCCCAGTCAAATCCAACTTCGATGCTGATGTACTTAAATAATGTTCCTTATGAAATCACTTCTCAAAGTTACATATTTACTTAGTGTTTGAAATCATACGAGAGAAGCTTGCTATGAACGGACCATCAATTAAACTACGTCGCCATCCTGAAAACATCACGTTATATTTCCTCATGAACACAAATCTCCAGTGACATATATTTAGTGTTTGAAATGCGACAGACGTTTGCAATGAACGGTGCAACGCTATTACTGTGTTGACAGCGACACCATACATGCATGTGTAGATCACAGGTAATAAGTAGTCTGCATGTATCAATAAGGTCCGTATACTCCGTCTTCAATGATATGTTAACTATTCCGTCAGTTGTAAAGTAGTTGTACCGCAAATATAGTTGTCGATCGATGCATTCGGTGGAATGATAAAATTGCTTCTCAGTTCACCCTCTCCTGACGAAACGAACGTTACAAATCAAGCATTGATCACACCACGAATGCTTTTCATCACGGTGCCATCACAATTAAGCGTAGGTTATGCAAACATTATATTAATTATTAATTATTATCTATTAATTATTAATCATCATGCCCCCAAAATAGGTCAATGCGCACGCAGATTTCGGGGCCTGTTGGCAAAATCACAACCACAGAGTTCAAAGTCACATACAATTGATAATTTCCGCTTCTGATTGATATAGAGAGATTCATTCAGCCCTAATCGCCCAAGCGTTAGTTTTGAGATACTTGGCCCTTCTTTGGGTGTCCCAGACAGCATTGGGCTTGATTTGAAAAAACAAAACAAAAACAAATCGAATTTCGGATTTGCGTAGCCACGGAGGGAAGGGGGTTGCTTGATACAAAGACGTATAGTTGTAAAGTGGCATAGTAAGGTTAAGGGAACCCTCAAAATAACGGACCTTCGAATAATGAACCTTCGAAATAACGAACCTTCGGAATAACGAGCTGTAACAGCATATTTCAATATGAAGGGCACATTTAGTGTAGACGCATAAACACAAATATATACACACATAGGCTACATCCATCCACACTAATGCACACACGTATAAACCCGCACACACATGCACACATACGTATACATACATACACACACACACACACACACACACACACACACACACACACACACACACACATACCCGAACACGCATACACACATAAACACACGCACGCACGCACAGGCGTACACACCTGCACACACAGACACACATACACCATTTACTTCTATGTAGCCAAACCTGCCTTAGCGAATATCATCATTATGTACGATCAAAAGTGATCACATGCACATAAACAAAACAATGTTATGAACTCTGTCTAGAGAGGTTTCATGTCTATAGTGGCTAATGTTCATCTTTCCCATAATTGGTCACTGATATACATTTGTTACTGTATACAGTTACATATGACCTGTGTATAGAGCTGACAATAATTAACAATTTTGATAAAGGGCATAACACATAGTTTTTAAACATGTCCCTATGCGCTGAAGAGAAAGGAAATACACAAAGAAAGATATTATCTGGGTTTCAAAGAGAGAGAGAACAAAATAAATGCATTAAATAAGTACGTCTTTAAAGCAAACTTAAACTTATCAATAGTATCAATTTTTTTCAATGTTCCGGGAGATTATTCCATAGAGTTGAGCAGTGTGAGCAAAGCTGCGTTCACCATATGATTTAGTGAAAACTAGTGGAATAACAAATAATTTTTTCTATTTGAACGAAGATTTCTTAGTGGTGTGTGCACTGTTAACAACTCTTTAAATAAGATGGCGCGAAATTATAATAGCATTCATATGCCAACAACAACATTTTAAATAAAATACGAGACCTAATAGGCAGCCAGTGTAAGTTTCTTAAAATGTGTGACACAGATTCGTGTTTCCTTATACCGTAAATAAGTCTAGCAGCAGAGTTCTGCAGAGCCTGCATCTTTTGCACTTGTCGAGCCGGAATCCCAGAAAGAAGGCTGTTACAAAAGTCGAGATGACACATTACAAATGCATGGATCAAGCGCTCAGTAGTTATCATCAGGTTACGAATCTTCCGATTTTTTCTTGTTCTTGTTTTCCTCAGATGGTCATTATACACAGGTTTGTCTCAGCCTGCACCACTTTACATTTGTCTGCTTAGTACGTAGAACATGACGTGTTACTAATATTCGCTATTTTAAAATTAAAAGGATAGTTGAGTATTTGTCAAACTTAACGGTACAAAGTAATAGCTATAAGTTTACCATGCGCTGAAAGTATACACAATTACATTCGACTTAGTCAAACCCCTACTCAAGAGTATTGAAAAAAACATTGGTTTTAGCATATTTTCATACAAAATTGTGCATTTAATGTTTGTTAAAATAATGATTCAATACAGAGATCATCAACGACTTTTTAAAAACCTATTCTGATTTTTTTCAAAGAAGTCTTCGAGCATTTTTTTTAATTTTTGTAAAAAGTCTAAATTTCGCCCGGTGATTGCCAGTAAAAACCATTTTGAAAAAAATATATTCATGGATATTTCAGGCGTTTCTGAATCGATTTCGATCGTATAAAGTTTATTTTGTCAATGAAATTGTATGTTCTTTTCGCATTTGACAGTCAGTTTGTCATTATCATCTCAAAAAAAATATCGGGCGGAGTGGGGGGGGGGGGGGGGGGGGGCGGGGGGGGGGGGGCACTTCGGGAATATACTAATACTCAACACTACCTTTAATGTATTTATTTTTTATTCATTTCTATTTTGGCCGCACACCCTACCTTTTTTAAAGTTTTTTTTTATGTAGTTATTTTGTTATCTTTTTTTATAAATATAGAGAATATGATAACGTGAGTCACTGGCGTACCAGCACACAAACAGAAATGCTGCAACATGTCCGCTCAATCGATCACATTCCAAACGATGACATTTCATCGTGCATGCACATTAGCTCAGTGTTATGCAGTGCGCGCAAACTAGCCTTGTTCAAAATGGCGACCAGCTGTGTAAAATCCCCACGGTTGACGCGGATCTGTAATACCTACCTGCCCGAAAACGCTGCTATATTGTTTGTTTGTATTTATTCCTGAAATCTATTTACAGTATATACACATTGTTAATACACATTCAAAAATAATTGTAATTTGTATAAAGCACATTTCAAATGAATATAAATAAGTGAATATAACAGTTTAACTTAATTTCAATTCAATTTCAATTTATTCTTGCTTCCAACAAAACATTACAAATGAATAATGATAATTTGCACAAAATATAGATATACATATTGGAAACAAGAGGGGTCCACTAAAAAGCAATGCTTGTACAATTGTGGACCCCTCAAATAGTAGTTAGGTATATTGTACATTTAAATGAACACATTCTAGACTACAACAACATAATCAAATATAGAGAGAATAAAAAGGGGGAAAGGGGATGCCAACAGAGACCAACATGTGACAATGTTATGCAGTTTAGCTAGGTTTAGCTAGGTTTAAAGGGAAAGTTGAGTTTTGGTAGAGAGGGGCGCTAGACTACTTAATTGGTTTGTGAGGTAATGAAAAACTGAGTGTAAAATTTGAAAGAGCATAATATTTAAACAATAAATCATCTTTGTTTGATCAAAATCGGTTCAGAAACGGCTGAAATATCCATAAATATAACAATTGTAATAAACCCGGGGCCCCGGGTTTATTAGAGAATTTTGAACCAGCCGTTAAAAATTCAAAAAATGCTTCCTCTTTTCAAAAGTTACAAAATAGGTATTTAAATAGTTGTTGGTTATTTCTCTATCTAATCACTATTTCAACAAAGCATCACATGCACAATATTTTATTCAAAATGGTTAAAACCGATGAGTGTTTAGAGAGCGCCCTCTTATGTTTTAACGGCTCTTTTGAATGATAACATGATCTTTACTACGTCATTTGTAATTTTGTGTTCCTTTCTAGTTATAACTATTAGTTTGTAATGTAATGATGCAGGTTTTGGTTACTAAAATTCAGTTTCACTAAAACTGTACTCTCCTTACCAGAACTCAACTATCCTTTAATATAATTTATAACTATTAGTTTGTAATGTAATGATGCAGGTTTTGGTTACTAAAATTCAGTTTCACTAAAACTGTACTCTCCTTACCAGAACTCAACTATCCTTTAACTAGGTTTAACTATGTTTAGCTAGGTTTAGCTATGTTTAGCGTTGGAAAGCCCATGTCTGGAATATTTTCAAAATGATCATGTTCTTCCATGGGGTCCCAAGCAAAACAAAATAAAAATCATGTTTATTTACAAACTATATCAATTTTCTATCAAAGTAAGTGACAATGGACTACCGCTTTTATCGGTCCACCCCCCCCCCCCCCTCCCCACCCTCTCTCGCCACCATCTCCCACCAACTTCTCCTGCCACCCTCTCACGCCATCCCTTCCCGCTGCACCCCCCCCCCCCCCCTCCGCCCTTCCCCCCCCCCCCCCTCCCATGGCCACCCAGGTATATAACAGAGACCAATACATGGGTTTCGATCATTACGTAATACTATTGTTCAGCGGGGGATGATTGAATAGATTATCCCCTCTGAAGAATATCTATCAATTAATGTTCGACGCCCATGGAAACCATAATTGTTTATTTATAATCATAAGTGGGTAGTTATACCATCTAACAAAACATATTTCACTTTCTAACATTTCAAATAAGATTTCTTTATTTGATATAGTCAAACTTTTGATTGCCTAGAATGCAATAATCCATTATTTCACTTCTGAGAAAGAAAAGTGTACGCTTGTAATCTTAAAAATAACTGTTCTTCCAAATATACAGGTGACACAAAATTAAATAGTTGATGCACTAACAAATAACTTGCCTATTTCCTAAAGTTTCCTAATGAAAGATATTATCATGATTCACTCATTAGTTTATGTTCAGAAAATTTAAGTTTAAGAATGATTCTACCAGCTCTGTTTTGTCATTTGTATAACTTGTCTACCCGAGTCTTAGTGCCTGAATACTATAAAACGTCACCCTAATCAAAGTGTGGCATAATTGCGGCATTATACAACCCAGTCAAGATTCAACCCAGTCTTATTTAAATAATTTCTCAATCTTCCTAAGAAACTATTCCTCTTTCCAAATTTGTTACGTAATTCATCGATGTGTTTATTCCATTTTAATTCACAATCTATACAAATATCTAGATCTTAAATGTGTTCTCTTGAGCAATATCATTATCATTTATTCTTAAGTTCAACTACTTTGTCTATTCAACATATATCAGCATACTAACAATCTTAGTGCAATTTATTTACAACTTATTACAATTCATCCAGAATAAAACTTGCAATTCAATATTTAAAACATATTTTTAAATTATACAGATGTCTTTTAAAAAATAATATATATATATTTATATTGCCCAAATGTATGAGTATCACATAATTTTGCCTGGATATGCCTTATGCTTGCCGGAAGGTAATATGATTTTGCCGGGGGTGGGGGGGGGGGGGGGGGGGGGTTGCGATCCCTTAGCCCCCCCTCCCCGTCTATATGCGAAAGAGAATTAATTTGAATTCACGGAAAGTATTACATGAATCTTCTCGATCAATTTAATTGAATGACAAATCTGCGAAATAGAAACACAAAACTTTCGTCGAAGTCATCAAAGTCGTCCAGTTAACTTAAATTAAACCAAAATCACCTTGAGCTTTTACTTTTCTCTAGAGCTTGCTGCCTGGCTTATTATGGTTAACAACAATGAGATGTATGGATTTTGATTTTTCAACTGTCTCCCTAGTACTGGAAATATTTATGATTGAATGGAAATCAATGGGCAGTAAAGGTATACATTCAAACATATATTTGTACCTGTTTAACTAGGTATTTAGCAGAAAGTGTATTTTTCTATGGAACTATCATACATCGATAATTGTATTAATATGATTGACGTTTTAAATATCACTTTTGAAGAAAAAAAAAACAAATCGTATCAAATTAAAGGGATAGTTAAGGTTGAGTCGGCGCTTCAAGAAATAAATAATTTGTAAAGTGATGAAATACTAAGTGTCATATTTGTAAGAGCAGAAATATCAATATATATAATCAATTGGTTCGATAAGAATCGAAAAATATTAATATAATACCTGAACTGCTTTATCATAGGAGGGTTTTAAAATATTTGTTGAGGGTCTCTCTATTAAATCCATATTTAACAAAAGATATCACGTTCACAGTTATCAATGAGAAATGGTTGAAACCAATGTTTTTAGAGAGCATCTCTTGTGTTTTAACGTATGCTTTTGGAATGATAACATACTCTTGACAGTTTGTATGTTTTCTACCTTTCGGACATTGTGGAGGTATGATACATGAATTGTAACGATAATATGGTGCATGTTTGGTTACAATGATTCGGTTTGACGAGAACTGTACCATTCCTTTTGCCCTACTTATACTAACTTTTATCGCACACTGTGCATGCTATGAGAATGTTAATAGGCATATTGTGTTGCAAGTGTGTACACGTCACAGGTTTATGATAATTGCTTACACATCTTGGCTCCTATGTAATACGGCAACTAGGAGAGACTTATCGCTAGCTATCCCTGCGAAGGCAAGAACATCATCGGACACAGCCAATACTCCTTTATCACTGCCTTAGTGACGTTACAGATGTTTCTAGCCACAGAAACTCCTTCATGTGTGAATTCGTGTACTGATCGGGTTTCGTCTGGTCCAACGACATGTACAAACAGGTGTCTGCGGGAAAAGGACAGGCTGTCCACTTCGTCAGGACGGGGATGAAGGCACTGTCATGCACA
>JBAMJV010007916.1:0-52390 GCA_037951105.1 Echinarachnius parma
CTTATTATAAAAAAAAGGTAACATCTTTAGTATTCCATTCTATCAACAAGTTCACAAAAATATGTTTTCAGAACAAAAATATAATTGGAAAACGCATCACCATTCTAAAGTATACGTTCATGCGGTCTGAATTGCGAAGACTACCGGTGTGTGGAGCAAACGAATCGCTCGGGATTATATTGCCTACAAACGTACGCGTAAATGTTTGGCCCGTATGGAACCAGGAAATAGTAGTGGTTCCGTAAGTGGTGGAAATTAATTGCTTTGTTTATGAATTACACAACCCCTTTCAAAATGTTGGGTATCTATTTGATATCACAAAACGGTACCAAAACATCAAATAATGTGTTGTTCTTTGACTGGTGGTCCCCTTTAACCCATGGATATGTGCCAGGGATCAATGGCGTAAATTTCATGTAATACATATAACACGTAATGTGTTTATTCCTTTCTACATGTATCTGCCATTGTTTTACAGCGTTCGAATTGGAGATTAGGTGCCATAGCGGGTTTCTTTGGCTGGATCAACCTTCTTCTCTTTCTCAGGAGGAGTTCAAGTCTTGGAATCTATGTCATCATGTTTATTGGTGAGAAAGTCAATGAGTTCTTAAATAATTAAATAACCGTTGGTTTATATTGGTGTTGATATATACTGGGTAATTTAATAACTTGCGTCAATGGTATTTGGCTGAAATGATTTAAACAAAAACAATCAAAAGTTCAAAATATTTGGACAGAGTTTCTTTTAGATGTTT
The DNA here is from genome assembly GCA_037951105.1 of Echinarachnius parma. Taxonomy (NCBI): domain Eukaryota; kingdom Metazoa; phylum Echinodermata; class Echinoidea; order Clypeasteroida; family Echinarachniidae; genus Echinarachnius; species Echinarachnius parma. Next base: position 756 of record JBAMJV010007916.1, read on the forward strand.
TAAATTTGAAACCTGACATTCAAATTCAAATTCAAGTGTTATCAACACTGGTTTTTAACCGACGGTTCACATGCAAATAGTGACCTAGAACAAAAACTATATACCCATCATACCATGCAATCGTGGTATTAGTTTTCTCAGTGAAACCAGTCGGCCTGTCCTAAATAATGTAATAAAAAGTATGCCGTTCCGCTTTGTTTGGGCCACCCTGTATATTATTGATTACTTTGTTCTGCCTTTACAGACATATGCCGCACGTTCCTCAATTTCGCGCTGATTCTATTCCTATTCATCGTAGCCTTTGCAGTAGCATTTTACGCGCTGCTTATGAACCAGGTATGTGATCGATTGGTCAAAAATAAGTCGGTGGATGCATATAGCCATATAATGTCATAGATATCAAGGAACCTGCCGGACAACAGTTTTAAACAAATTGACGCACTTTTTTATCGAGTTAATCTTCTTTGGTTCTTTTTAAAAATGTTTTACATTATTCTAATATGTTCATACAAGCTCATGCATACAACTACAGTTTGGATTATTCTATAATGCCGTTATCCGTGTATAGCGTGTATGCAGTAGTTTTTGCTTATCAAACAATCATAAGACTCCACGTGGGGAGATTGCATCGTTTTAAAGATGTGTTAAAAACATTAACATTTATAATAACAAAATTAAAGGAATTATAACTCAGATTAAAACTACAACGAAACAATATGTTCAGTACGTCATGTACGGGGCATAATATGAGTTGATATAAGTTATATTTTAAGAACGGCAATTAAAAACCTCTAAGCTTTTATTAGTTTATACCAATAAAAGAAACTGTGATTAAAGTACATAATTTCGGAATCTGTTATTTCGAAACCCACTACAGTTTAAACTTGGTTTCTCCCTGTTTAATGCCTCCAATTACTCTCATCTATTTCAGAATTCATTTCACACCATTGGCGACTGTTTCTTAAAAACGTTTGTCATGATGATCGGTGAGCTCAACTACAATGACATCTTTTTCGGCAACGACTACCTGAACACCTCGAACACGATCGCAGCCGACGGCGAGGACGTGTGGTTCCTCAACACGATCTTCTACAAGCCCACGACTTCTGTCTTCTTTGCCGCCTTCCTCGTCGTCATGTCCATCCTTATGATGAACATGCTGGTAAGTATGATGGAGTGGATGATGATGATGACGACGATGAGGTTAATGATGAGGATAATTATTATGGTGATGTGGTTCATGATGACATCGATGATGATAATGATTATGTTAGTGATGATTGTGATTGTTGATGATGTTGATAATGATGAAGAATGATGTAGATGATGATGATGATGATGATGATGATTTCATTTCATTTCATTTCAAAGACTTTATTTTCTGCAATCAATAAACAATCAGTTACAACATGGATAATAATATAGAACATAAGGTATGCAAACAGTATACAAAATATAGAACAAAAATATGCATACATACGTAAGAGTTTATACGCTGGGCCATTGCGTGTACAAAGAAAGAAAGCAGAAGTTCGCCGTTATAAGCAAAAGCTTGAGCAGACGGTCAACCGAGCTAAAATACAATAAGTTGTGAAATATTGGCTAAGTAATACAACATAAAAAGAGGGGCCATGATACTCAAATAATATATACTTCAATTAAATATGGATATTAACAGTTCAATTCAATATAAATAATTATTGAATTAGCATGTGAATCTCATTTTCATATAAGGCTCATTATACGTACAAGACAGAGAAATTAAACAAAAACAAGTGTGCGAGCGGTGCGTGTGTGTGCAAGTGCAAGTGTCCTAATGCGCCAAAATGTTGGATCATCATCGGTGCTATGAAATTTGAGACCAAAATTTAATTTAATTTCTTAAGTTTTATAAATAACATTTTATCGTTTACACTCTAAATTTTAAATCCTTGTAATTTAGAATGTAAGGCTCATTATACGTACAATACAGAGAAATTAAACAAAAACAAGTGTGCGAGCGGTGCGTGTGTGTGCAAGTGCAAGTGTCCTAATGCGCCAAAATGTTGGATCATCATCGGTGCTATGAAATTTGAGACCAACATTTAATTTAATTTCTTAAGTTTTATAAATAACATTTTATTGTTTACACTCTAAATTACAAGGATTTAAAATAAAATCTATTAGATTTACTTTTAATCTTTCTTCGGCTGTGGTTTGGGACCAGCCGATCATGATTTAAAATAAATCTTTTGTTGGATAAAAAAATATAAATCCAGATAGATTAAAAATGAAGCCCTTTTGGATTTCTTTTATGTTAATCTTATTATGCCCCAGGCGAGTTCATGGCATCCTAATGAATTATTCATAATCAGTGATGCAGGCCACAACTTTGAGTTTTTAGTTTACTGTGCATGATACATTTACTAAATAAAGCGCTACTCACCAATTATCATGGCAAAAGAAAAAAATAGAAGACTAAGAGAGGATTCGAACCCGTGAAACCGAGCGTGGAGGTTCACAGCGTGACCACTACGCTACGTAAATCGATGATGGAAAGAGTGGTCTCATTGTAATCATATCCTTAACCCTAACCAAAACCGTAATCCTAGTTATGAATATTCATGAGTATAAAACTAAGAAAACTGAGCTTCAGAATACCGCAGTAGGTCACGTGTGAAATATCTCTGTTCTCATTCGTCAAATCTCCGATAACCTGGCATTATTTTCCAATCCTTTGATGGATTGAAAATCACACCTCGGCCTTCGATTAACAATTGCTTTCGCGCGACTTTTTAAGTCTCCATAGATTTATAAATAATCTAAGTGTATTTATATTTGTTTTAATCCAAGCTACGATTTAGATTTTAAATCCCTGTAATTTAAAGTGTAGCTTTATATATTATACTGTGAGATAATGTGTTTTTTTAAGAGTAGCTTGATATGAATAAATAGATGTACATTGTTTAATATGTCCAGGGAGTGCATTCCAAATGTCCGGACCATGATATCTTATGGCCTTATGCGCTAACAAAGTTTTAGGATTGTGTAAATGAAAATCAGTACAATGACGCGTTGAGTCAACAAGTAAATTAGGAATAAATACGTCATGAAAAAGAGGAAGTGAATTTTGTGTGTATTTAAACATACAAATTGCTGTTTGATACAAATTGCTGTTTGATGAATGATGAAGATGATGATGATGATGATGACGATGATGATGATGATGATGATGATATTGGTGGTGATGATAATGATGATGATGATGATATTGGTGATGATGGTGATGATATTGGTGGTGATGATAATGATGATGATGATGATATTGGTGGTGATGATTATGATATTGGTGGTGATGGTGATGATGATGATGATAATGATGTGGTTGATAATGATAGTGCTGATGATGACGACGATAATGATAATGCTGGTGTTGTGGTGATGTTGGTGATTATGATGATGATGTGGTTCATTATGGGAATGACCATCGTTGTCATGACTACTCATTATCATAATCACCATTAATTTGTAAGCATAATCATTACTTGTGTCCATCATATAGCATTCATCATTTTCTAATATAATCGAAATCGATTTCGCTGACATCATAATCATCATTCATCATCAGGATCATCATCATCATCAGCATCAGCATCATCATCATCATCATCATCATACAGATAATGACATTTGTAATGATGATAATGGTATCGATGAGGCTATGATGACGTAGCGTATGTGGACGATATCGGTCAGTAGAAACACATTCAATAATTTTCTATAATGCTTTAATGTCATATAATGTAGTAACTTTGTCAAGCATAAATCAATCATACAAAAATAACATAGCTTTGAATTATTTTTTTCTTCTCTTTATCGGATAGGTTGGTCTGGCGGTCGATGATATTCAGGCCATTCGGGCAAAGGCAATTCTCCACCGGCTTACGATGCAGGTAATGATAGTATACACCAGTGACGTAGGTACGAGGGGAAAGGGGGCACGTGCCATCCCCCACCCCCAATAATTCTACAACAGCAATGCAATGCCCCCTCCCAGATGAGTCAACCCAAATTATAAAATGGGTAGAAGAAACCCTGCATTCTGATTGGTCAATTAGCGTGTAAAAGTTTTTTACTGATGCATGGCTCACTTTAGTCTGATTTTCACAGTTGTTTGCGCTCATTTTATAAAACAAATGCTGCACAGGGGCAATTCCACGGTAACGGAAGGACATTCAGACGCAATTTTTGAAATTAAATCAAATAATTCTAGAATCCTGCTTATGATTAATCATTGTAAATTACATTTCTGAGAATCTTGGTGGAACAACTTTGATTTCCTATTTTATTTTATTTTTTTTTTACATTACGTTTATTAGATACTAATGAGACCGGTAACGGAAGGACGGAAAAATGGACATGGATTTTCAAGTCCTTTAGTTATGATCCAATCTCTGTGAAGTTAAGAGGACTATCATGTAATATTGGCTCATAGTCCATTCCCTAATGTTCTAAGAGTATTACAACACTTATTTGAAAAAAATATGTCTATTGGTATATTAATTACAAAAAGTAATTGCTTCACTGTTCGGTAACGGAAGGACAGTAACGGAAGGACAGAGTTTTTTATTCATTACAAATTTACTTTAAGGCTCTCAAAAGACTGAATTTTTAATCTGAATACATAATGTGATATTCAATCATCCAATTTGGTACCTTAAAACAGAAAAATACTAGAAAGGAATGCAAAAAATAAAGAAAATCTAGAAATAGGCACTGTGTCTGTTTCTCCTACCAGGAGACGCCCAATATTTTTTTTAATCATGTAAACTGAAAGATATCATTATATATGTGATCATGATTTATGAAAAAATAATCCAGAAAAAATAAACAAGATCAGAAATAATCCTCATTGGATTTTTCCACTTTTGGCTCATTTGGCGTGGAATTGCCCACAGGCATATTTCGTGGATCGAAAAAATAAAAAAATTTAAAATTTAAATTTATATCATTAAAAAAAAAATTTTGATTTTAAAATTGATATACATTTTTTTTATATCATTTAAAAAAAATAATTACAAAAAATTATATAATTTTAAAAACAAAATTGTTAATTTTAAAATTTATATAAAAAAATATATATCATTTAAAAAAAAAATATAAAAAATTAAAATGTGAAAATCAAAACTTTTCCCCAGCCATGAGTCGTACTTTTCCAGTCATGGGTCGGTACTTTTGAAGCCATGGGTCGGTACTTTTGAAGCCATGGGTCGGTAAATTTAGCCAATTTAGCCATTACTGGGAAAAAGTCTGATTTTCACATTTTTTCGCGCCCATTTTATAAAACAAATGCTGCACAGGTATATTTCGTGGATCGGTAAGAATTGTATGCACTCTTTTAACTTTGGAAATGGTCTAAAACCCACTCGCTGCGCTCGTGGGTCTAAACCATTCCAAAGTTAAACTCGTGCATCCAATTCTTACCGATCCACTCATGCCTGTGCATCATTTGAATACTATGCCACTGTTACACGTTTTTATGCCTCACTACCTCTGTATGTGATTACATGTATTGGCAAAAAATGTATCATGTAACTGTGTAGGAATTGCGAAGATGGACATTTATTTCAGCATTTAAACTTTTCTTACTGCATTAATTTATCCATTGTCCAAAAGGAACAAAATGCATGTGTGAATAAACTTTCATTTTCACTTTCATTTTCCGCAAACACTTTTTTTATAAAATATAATAATGTATTATACACAAGCCATTTTTACTATGGGTATTCAGGTCGAATCCGTGATGGAAGTGCAGGCAAAGTTCCCCCTGTGTATGTGGCGATCCTCGGTCCTAAAGATACAAAGGTTCAAGGTCAATGAGGTCAAGTACAAGAAGTTGATGCAGCAACTGAACAGCGTACGGAAACTCATCAAGAAGGCGATCGCAATCCGAAGTGACCATATGGTAAATTTGACTTATTTTGTAATTTAAGATGCACTTTGATTTGTACTCAGTTAAATTATGTTATTTGATGTATGTAGATATAAGTTTGAATATACAATGTAAAGTATAAGTCTTTGTCATGTAAAGCGCATTGGCCGTAAATTATACTTGTTTATACCCCTAATCATGGTTATATAACTGCACTGTACTCTTTCTTTTGAAAAAAAAAACAACAACATATACGTCACACATACTTCTTTAAAAAGAAAACCATCTCTACGTCTTTGGATTTTCTTTTTAAAAAAACAGGAGCTGCATACCACGCATTCTCAGGGGGACGAATCGGTCAATAAGATACGACAGCGCGTGAAGGAGATACAAATACAGGTTGAACGCGGAACGCATGAGATGGCCGAGGGTGCGCGCAAGCGGGACGAGCGCATCGAACAGATCGGCGCGTCGCAGCGCGGACTGCGTGAGAAGTCTGAGATAATGGACAAGAAACTGGACGCCATGTTGAAACTACTCCAAATGAAGGAGGGCGAGGCGATGGGCGCTGCGGAACTAGCTGACTAATGGAGGAAAAAATAGGAAAGTGTGTTGTATCGCAGTCAAACATTTTCTAGCGACCACATGTACATTGTGTATTTATATTTCTTATAGGGAGCATGTTTCATACATGTACAAGTGAATATCCACTTATTCAAAAATAGATAATTTCTGCTTCCCCTGTGTGGAGAGGTTCAATGAATAGTTTGTTTTAATTAAGTGCTTTATTTGGACGACCTATCAAAAAACAACAATCCATCTCAGGAGTACTGATTGATATACGAATTACACTGCTTCCGGTGTTGCACATGTAGAGTTAACGTGCAATCGTTTGTAAAGTTGCAATTAATTGGAAGTCAGAAAATACGCACATTTGAACCAATCATATTTGCGCATTTAGTCACGTGTTCAGCAACTCTGTGCAACACCCCTCTGGAAATACAAAAATGTTAAAAACGACTGAACCCAGTATAATAATAATTGACCCTTCACACAATTTAGTGTCTCTTTTTCGCAGCACGAATCTGATAACAGCACGGCTCAGTTTCGTCTTAATAAGACCCGAGATTAAATAACGATTATTCATGGTATTAGGGATAATGCAGGGTGAAATTTCGGTCTTTCTCACTACTTATGGAAGCTTATATTAGTCATGTTTTATAATCACAAAGATTTATTGTGAAAACGTATTTGATCAAGCCCTTTCCTGGTTTATTTTATGTGTGTGTGAATAGCGCCATTGGCTGATGTACAGGACGGTAAATGGGATAAAGTATAATATTAGGGACTTTTCGGTTGCACGTTCACTAAAGAGGACTGGTATATGTTATATTAAGGGAAATTCCTATGTAATTATGAATATATAAGAACTTATCATATTTGCGCATTTAGTCACGTGTTCAGCATATATATAACGTATATACTATATTATTTTGTTTTCTTTAAATACTCGTCTGGTCGTGGTTATTGTAAAAAATAGTTTAAACAAATAATACTTTGATTTTTCACTAAATGTCTTTGTGTACGCATTTGTATTAATTCGAGATATGTTGTATATAATATAGTAATTATAATAATGATAATAAATGCAAACGCTACAACGCAATAATTTGTATGAGAAAAAAATATAGAATTTGATAGTTACTCTTGAAAGTATACCATTTGTTTTAAATTGAATTAAACTTACTTCGCTTAGATATAATTTTGTTATATAATATTGAGCATTGTAATTTGTAATGTTATTACATGTATTATAAGACATTACGATGATTATTGAATACATGTCAAATATTCACTGATTATTATATAGATCAAAATGTACAATTGTGACATTATGTTTGTCATATGGTAGCGTGATTTCCAGTTTTTGACAATTATAAAATAATGAATCATTCTAAATCTAAGTCACGATTGTTCGGTCAACTGTCTGGGTTGAAGTCGAACTCCACTCCACTCGAATGAGAAGACTATCACTGTTGACAGAACCATGGACGAACGTGGGGGCGGGGCCTTTATTTTGACGTCATCACGACGTACCAGCCCCCTATATATGTAGCAGAACCATGGACGAACGTGGGGGCAGGGCCTATATTGTGACGTCATCACGTATATACCAGCACCCTATACATGTAGCAGAAACATGCATGAACGGGGGGGGGGGGGGGGAACCTTTATCGTGACGTCATCACGACGTACCAGCCCCTGATACACATGGGTTAACGGGGACCGGGACCTTTATCGTGACGTCATCACGAGGTAGCAGTCCACTAAACATGTACAGCTGATGCTGACCTATCAAAAAACAACAATCCATCTCAGGAGTACTGATTCATATACGAATTACACTGCTTCCGGTGTTGCACATGTAGAGTTAACGTGCAATCGTTTGTAAAGTTGCAATTAATTGGAAGTTAGAAAATACGCACATTTGAACCAATCATATTTGAGCATTTAGTCACGTGTTCAGCAACTCTGTGCAACACCCCTCTGGAAATACAAAAATGTTCAAAACGACTGAACCCAGTATAATAACAAGCGTGTGTGCATGTGTGTGCATGCACCTGTTCTGTCTCCCAAGTTGAAGCTAAAATTCAACTTTTTGAAATACTTTTTATTTGGAACAAAGTGCAAATTGTGTTTTTGTTCATGATACTGGACTATCATTTGATATGGATTGCAAGCAAATTGTTGTGTTTGTCTTGATTTTATGATCTTGGAACCTCCATACTCTGGCTTTCTGGATGGTGAAATCAGAAACCAGTCCCACACATGGATTTTCATGTACACCTATGACTTTGCAGTTTATATGCATGTACATGCATACTCAACATCAGTCAGTGTACACATGCACTTGGAGTGCTAGAATGCCTGGTGTATATTTCTCTGGTGGATCATTCTTGTTGAATTGATTCTTGATATTAATTCTGTTGGATTATAATGATCATTTGACTGTAATTTGTGTGGGGATCTTTTCCCTTTTGGATTGCACAAAATACTTAGTAGTTTTTGTGTTCTGACTTTTCTCTCAGTCCCACATGTTGTCTATGTGGATATGATTGTGTAGAATACACTTAGTCAGCGCACTTTCTTTAAGACTTTATAATTATGATACACCTATTCGTGACAATATTGTACATAGCATCGTTTATTGTCTCATCAAACCACACTCTCTTGATAAGTGGAGATGTGGAAACCAACCCTGGTCCAAGACAACCGAAATTCCCATGTGGGGAATGTGGAAGAGCATGCACTGACTATACAGGAGCAAAGGCCAGCTTTCTGTGTGAGACCTGCAACACGTGGCACCATGCAGACTGTGTCGGCATCAGCGCATCAGCCTTCCTGTCTCTTCTTGGGAGATCTAAAATACCTTGGGAATGCTGCAAATGTGGATTACCTAATCCTTCTTCCAGCCTTTTTGACACACTACTTATGTCATCAGGAAATGAGTCTGTCCAGTCACCTGGATCATCAACTAGCTCCACTTCGGGCTCTGAACCACAGAACACACCGGGATCGCCACTTGCATCATCCTCACCATCAAAGAAGCAAAACTCCACAGTCAACGACTTCAGAACCTTGACGATAAACTTTCAAAGTTTGTTTTCAAAGCGAGAAGAGTTCTGGAGTCTGATAGAAGCAACCAAGCCGGATATCATCATGGGCTGTGAAACTTGGCTTAAACCAGGAATAGCGTACGGGGAAATCTTCCCTCCAGGCTACAACCTGTACAGGAAGGACAGAAGGGGCGGTCACGGTGGAGTACTAGTGGCAATAACAGATAGTCTTATCAGCCATGAAATCCAAGTAGATAGTGAAACGGAACTTGTAGCAGCTAAGGTCATCAATGGAAAGCATGAGATCATATTTGCTTCTGCTTACCGGCCACCTAGCAGCAACCAAGCCTACATGGACAACCTGAACCAAAGCATCACAGACATATGTTCCCACAATCCCAGCACAGCAGTGTGGATTGGAGGGGATATGAATTGGCCAGACATCAACTGGGATACCAACCAGATCACTTCACATCAGTACAGGAAGTCCATTAATGAGTCATTCCTTCATACCCTTGCCATCATGGGACTAGAACAGGCTGTGAACTTTCCAACAAGGGGTCAGAACATCTTGGACATCATTGCCACCAATCGCACATCACTGGTTAGACAATGCCTTCCGATGCCTGGACTCAGTGATCATGATGTAGTGTACATGGAAATGTCCGCCCAGGCCATCAGACGTAGACCAATCCGGCGTGAAATCTTCCTTTGGAAGAGAGCTGACTTGGACAATCTTCGCTCTGATGCACAAGAATGGTCAGATACATTTGTGGCAAGTAATGATGTCTCCACCCCGGTTGAGAAACTATTTGCTGAAACCCAAGATGCCCTAGACAAGATTTTGAGAGAGCGAGTTCCATCCAAATGGTCTTCATCGAGATTCAGCCAGTGCTGGTTCAATTCTACCACCAAAAGGATGTGTGACAAGAAGTCCAGAGCCTACAAGAAAGCTAAAAACATCTCAAGCAAGCATTCCAGTAGTGCCAAGGCTAAAGCAAAAGCCTGGACTCGGTACCACACCATCAAGAAGGACACTCAGAAAACATGTCGGCTGGCCTTCGACAAGTACTTGGCTGATCTGATCGACAGCGATCCAGGAAGCAACAAGCGACTAGGATCCCTCGTCAAGTCCCTTCGATGTGACCAAACAGGTGTTGCTCCTCTCCAAGGAAGGAGGTATCCTCCACTGCGACCCAAAACAGAAGGCAGCTAGTCTCAACAGACAGTTCTCCTCAGTATTCACAACCGATGATGACTCAACACTGCCTGACTTAGGACCTAGTCCATACCCAGCCATGGATGATATTGTCATCACTGAAGCCGGGGTCACAAAGCTGCTCAAAAACCTGAAACAACACAAAGCAACAGGACCAGACGGAATCTCTGCAAAAATGCTGAAGGAAACTGCAGAACAAATTACACCTGCAGTTACCTTGCTCTTCCAAGCCTCTCTTCATCAAGACAGAATTCCATCACTATGGAAGAAAGCACACGTGGTACCCATATTCAAGAAGGGCTCCAGATCATCACCTGCAAACTACAGGCCAGTTTCGCTGACGTCTATTCTTTGCAAACTATGTGAACACATAGTCCACTGTGGTGTCATCCATCACCTCATCAAGCATGACATCCTGTCCAACAATCAACATGGATTCAGGAAGCGCCGGTCGTGTGAGACTCAAATGATTCTCACCATCAATGACCTTGCCAGAGGACTCGAGGACAAAGGACAGTATGACGTCATATTACTTGACTTTGCCAAGGCCTTTGACAAGGTCTCCCACCATCGACTACTACTCAAGGCGGACTACTACGGTGTACGTGGACCCTCCCTGAAATGAGTCAAGGACTTCTTGACAGGCCGCACTCAACAAGTTGCTCTGGAAGGACAACTCAGCAGTGAAGCGGAAGTCCATTCTGGAGTGCCGCAAGGCAGTGTCTTGGGTCCGCTGCTGTTCCTCATTTACATAAATGACCTGCCAGACAGCATCCACCATTCAACATCTCGGCTCTACGCAGACGACTGCCTACTGTACAGGCCCATCAAATCCATCCAAGACTGTGAGAAGCTCCAAGAAGATCTGGATAGACTACAACAGTGGGAGAAGACATGGAAGATGGAGTTTCATCCTTCCAAGTGCCAAGTCTTGCGAGTGACAAACAAGAGGAACCCAGTTGTCGGTCAGTACAACATACGTGATCATCACCTGGAAGAAGTCAATTCTGCCAAGTACCTTGGTGTCCACATCGACCAGAAGTTGAATTTCAACACCCACGTTGATGTCACAGTCAAGAGAGCAAACTCTGTTTGCGCCTTCCTTCGCCGTAACCTCGGCCGCTGCAAGCCCAAGATCAAACAAGCTACCTACTTCACCTATGTTCGACCAATCGTGGAATATGCTGCAACAGCATGGGATCCACATACCCAGAGGAATGTCAACAAGGTTGAAATGGTTCAACGGAGAAGTGCCCGATACGTCTGTGGTGACTACAACCGCACCAGCAGTGTCACAGCCATGATCAACAAACTGCAATGGCAAACTCTTGCAAACAGACGTCTCCAGAACCGTCTCATCATGCTGTATCGCATCCGCTTTGATCTTGTTGATATCAACTGGCAACAATACCTCAGCAAATCAACATCAGTAACCAGGGGGCACGGATCCCGGTTCATTGCTTCATCATGTACCAGTCAAGCCTTCACCTCATCGTTCTTTCCCAGAACCATCAAAGACTGGAACAGCTTACCGATGGATCCTGCCACCTCACCCTCTGTAGAGGCATTCAAGGCCTTGCTGAGGGTAACATACCCCTAAACTACACAACAGTCAAGATATGATTGTTTTTACTTGCACGAACTTGTAAATAAATGCACCAACTTGTGAGGTGGAACTGGTGCGCACACACGTCCCACACATGCACAAACAGTGCGTAATCTTCAAGTCTGAAGCTGCACTTTATTGGAAGAAGAAGAAGAAGAATAATTGACCCTTCACACAATTTAGTGTCTCTTTTTCGCAGCACGAATCTGATAACAGCACGGCTCAATTTCGTCTTAATAAGACCCGAGATTAAATAACGATTATTCATGGTATTAGGGATAATGCAGGGTGAAATTTCGGTCTTTCTCACTACTTATGGAAGCTTATATTAGTCATGTTTTATAATCACAAAGATTTATTGTGAAAACGTATCTGATCAAGCCCTTTCCTGGTTTATTTTATGTGTGTGTGAATAGCCCCATTGGCTGATGTACAGGACGGTAAATGGGATAAAGTATAATATTAGGGACTTTTCGGTTGCACGTTCACTAAAGAGGACTGGTATATGTTATATTAAGGGAAATTCATATGTAATTATGAATATATAAGAACTTATATATATAACGTATATACTATATTATTTTGTTTTCTTTAAATACTCGTCTGGTCGTGGTTATTGTAAAAAAAGAGTTTAAACAAATAATACTTTGATTTTTCACTAAATGTCTTTGTGTACGCATTTGTATTAATTCGAGATATGTTGTATATAATATAGTAATTATAATAATGATAATAAATGCAAACGCTACAACGCAATAATTTGTATGAGAAAAAATATAGAATTTGATAGTTACTCTTGAAAGTATACCATTTGTTTTAAATTGAATTAAACTTACTTCGCTTAGATATAATTTTGTTATATAATATTGAGCATTGTAATTGTAATGTTATTACATGTATTATAAGACATTACGATGATTATTGAATACATGTCAAATATTCACTGATTATGATATAGATCAAAAATGTACAATTGTGACATTATGTTTGTCATATGGTAGCGTGATTTCCAGTTTTTGACAATTATAAAATAATGAATCATTCTAAATCTAAGTCACGATTGTTCGGTCAACTGTCTCAGTTGAAGTCGAACTCCACTCCACTCGAATGAGAAGACTATCACTGTTGACAGAACCGTGGACGAACGTGGGGGCAGGGCCTAAATTGTGACGTCATCACGTATATACCAGCACCCTATACATGTAGCAGAAACATGCATGAACGGGGGGGGGGGGGGGGGCGGGACCTTTATCGTGACGTCATCACGACGTACCAGCCCCCGATACACATGGGTTAACGGGGACCGGGACCTTTATCGTGACGTCATCACGAGGTAGCAGTCCACTAAACATGTATAGCTGATGCTACTATAATGCCTATACCCTCGAACAATCATGACAACAGTATCTTACTGGGTGAAGTGATTGTTTTATAAGGTTGGTGTTCGATATTCAAGAATGGTTCATACACTGTATTAATTCATAATGTAAAATGAAAGAAATCGGTGATAGGTGTCAACATGATTTCTGTCATTGGTAATTATTCACATTAATATTATAAATATTACACTATATTGTGTAAATCAGTTGTAGAGGGTACATTTGACTTCATTTATTCATTTTTCAGATAAAATACAATAATAAAAACGGTACAGTGTAAAAATTGACAGGTATTTGCCTTAGAAGCAAAGTGCTTGTTAACGGCAAACCCATGTAAACAGAATCAAAATCAAAACAAAAGAAATTATTTATATACATGACAGGCGATCTTTCTTTGATGTTTGTCTTAATGATGGGAAATATTGTAAATATAAAACTTTGTTGTGTTTGTTTTGGTCTCATAATTTAGTGTATAATCTTTGAAAATGTTACGAACGCTTGTGCTACAATTTCGAGGAAATATAGAACATAATTATAAATGCATACATTGGTTATTAAATACAATTCTTGTCACTCTTATGTCATATTCATATTGGAGCAGAAGAAAATTCAAACGTGTACAATTTTCTTGAGTGTAGTTGTGCCTATGGCAACATGAGATAGTATCGTATTTTTATTAAGTCCACATTTTGAGCTAATCTTTATAGTAAAACATTGTGTGAATAAAAAGTGTATCAAAGAATATCGATTCTCAATTTCCCTTATTTTTTGCATAAGGTAATAAAGGGTACACCACCCAAAAATAATGTTCTTATAAATGAAAGGATAACATATTTAGCAGTCCATTCCACCAAAAAGTTCACAAAAATATGTTTCCAGAAAAAATACATAATTGAAAATCAGATTCACCGGACGTTCCGGCTACAGTCCCTTAATTAAGGTTTGTGAAGGAAGTATAATAAAAAAGATACCTCATTGATGAATCCCATACATGATTATGTATGTAGTACAAGTATGTACTTGTCATATTCTAGTTGAACATTGCCAAAAGAGAGGTAGTTAAAACCATGAACAATATGATGGTCAATATAAACAGTTTTTACTGTAATAAAACATGATTTCGTTTCCACATACGTATCAATTATATATGGTAGTGTATGAGGAATGTATGTATTCGTAAATGTCATAATATTGTACAAAGCTAGCAAGTTAAAAGATTTTCATATCCATTTATCTTTACGATGCATGGTGGTTATGATTCGAGTGGATATTATAAACATAATCGTTATTTTCAGGAAAGTCCACCGTTTTATAATACGTACACATGTAGTTATATAGTTCTAAATACGTTATTGTCTTTGTGTATTTGTGAGTGTAAAGTTGTTTTCGTATCCTTAAGCCCGGCGCAGACAGAACCGACTCGACCCGATCTGACTGGTTTTTCAATCGAATCGGCTCTGTGTACGTTGCCTATTACGACTCCGATTTTATCAGGCGGGAGCCAGTCGGGCCCGATTCAACATGTTGAATCGGCCGCGACTGAATCGGACGACTGTGGCTTTCAGTCGGGTCGGGCCGGGTCGGGTCGGATCAAGTCGAGTCGGCTCTGTCTGCGCCGGGCGTTAGGGTCTGTGTCGGATTTACATAGCTTCTGACCGGCATGAGCATTACAAATGAGTTTGGGGAAGTACCGCCATCGTGAGCGCTTTGTAGATCATTGGTCAAAACACTGGTCTAGCAATCCTGGAGCCCGTTTCATGAAACGGTCTTAGTTATAAGACCGTTTTAACTGTCACGTGACTGATCAACGGACATACGGATGGCTTTTGTTCCGATCGCAAAGGACAAGGATGAAAGTATAATAGCAAAGACGTGACAGTTAAGACCCTTTCACAAAACGGGCCCCAGAGATCTTGAATTCGATTCTCGGAAAACATTGGCGAAGCCCAATTTTCATTGCTCATTTAAAGGGGTAGTTTAGTTTTGGTAGAAAAAACTGAGTATCGAATTTGAGAGAACATGCAATTTTAATGGCAGAATAAACTTTATTTGGTCAAATCGAACCAGAAACGGCTGAAATATCAATAAATATATCTGATCTTTAATTATTTGGGGCCCAAATAATTGGATGATTTTTAGAAAAAAATAAAAAAAATGCTTGCACTTTTTCAAAAATTTTCAAAAGCGTTTTTTAAATAGTTGTTGATGATCTCGCTATTTAATCATTATATCAATAACACATCATGCATAATGTATCTATATGTATACATTGTTATAAGGCAGGGTATAACCCATGTTGATGTTTGTACATTCTCTTTGTTTATAATTTAATAAAGTATGTGTATATATACGGGAACAAATTATGTTTAAATGAATCTGAATGATGTTGTAGCATTATAAAACCTGAATTATAAACTATTATTCTGTTTTTAATATCAAAACACCATGAAGTGTAATTTCTCCGGAAATAGCAAAATAATAAGACATTATTCAAATTAAAGGGTTGGACCCCCATTAAGACCATCTCACTCAGTATACCTTGTGGACGCTTATTCAAGATTTATCGCTATGCCCACTAAAATTGATCAAACTGTACTATTTTACCTATGAACGACGTCTTCAGTTCTGGATATGGAAAATCCAAACGCTTCCGGGGCTCCGCCCCCTGGACCCTCATTGATATTCTCAATATGGGTATCGATCTCTTGACTGATTCCATTCAGGGGTCAACCAGGGTGCTTGCAATGTGCACTTAATAATCTAAAAGGGGTAGTACAGTTTTTGTAAGGCTGAGCTTTAGTAACCAAAACCTGCACAATATTACATTACAAACTAATAGTTATAACTCCACCATGCTCGAAAGGTATAGAAACATACAAACGACTAAGTAAAAAGCCTGTTATCATTCAAAAAGGGCCATTAAAATACAAGAGGGCGCTCTCATAAAAGAGCATTGGTTTCAACCATTTTTCATACAAAAGTATGCATGCGATGTTTTGTTGAAATAATGATTAAATAGAGAGATCATCAACAACTATTTAATAACCTCTTTTGAAAATTTGTGTTAAGTGTAAGCATTTTTTTTTTTAAATCATCGAATAAATCTGGGCCCTAGATTTATTCCGATTAGATATATTTAATGATATTTCAGCCGTTTCTAAACCGATTTTGATGAAAAATAAAGTCTATTCTGTCATTAAAATTGTATGTTCTTTCAAATCATACACTCAGTTTTTCATTATCTCACAAACAAATTATTTTGTGCAGCGCCCTCTATATCAAAACTTAACTACCCCTTTAACATTTCTAAACAGCTAAATCCAAAAAGCTAACGGGGGCTATGCCGCTCGGCAGGGAATAAATATCGGCCCCCTACTCCCCACCTGTTAGGGTTAACTTGAGGTGTAATTCGGTTAGAAAATTATGTTTTGTGTCCCCATCCCCCCCTCCCCCGGTCACGAAACAATGGGCACGCTGCCGGATTGGTCGCTTCGCCTCCTTGCCGATGATAGTCGAAATGACATATCTTCCCCCAATGGCGAGATGAAATCGACCCTTATGGTATTAGCAGTAGTAGTAGCAGTATAAATAGTTGTAGTAGTAGTAGCAGTATAAATAGTTGTAGTAGTAGTAATAATACTAATAATATACTCGATTTACATAGCGCCTAATATGATTGATAATCATCTCTAAGCGCTTTACAATGATAATACTACCCCCGGTCATAGGATACAATTCAAACCAGCACACATAGTAGCAGTAGTACACAGAAAAAACGTTGTTCAAAATTTTGTTGTTTAAATTTTGAGCAATATTGTTTAAATGACAGACTGAGTGTTCTAAACAGATACTGTTTAAAACACTCGGTCTAGTTGCAGAACATTTTGTAAACAATAGTTGTTTAAAAACGCTGGACGGGTTTCCTTCCCCGCCAACCATGGGCTTTTACGTTACGCGCACGCGCACACGGCCGGCGGCGCTGCAACAATTTCATCATGGCGGATAACTATACCGTCAAGACTTTGGAGGAGTTCGGACTCGCTGAACTAATTGACGTATTCAGAGGTGAGAATTTAAACTAATTATTTAGTAATCTGAACGATTTTATACTTAAGACATATTTGTGCTTGCTTTGACATCTAAGCGATGTCTACCGGGGTAGGGTTAGCCTCTTGACGGTATAGTCAACAGTTTTTTAAACAACAACATAAAACACCTGACTTTTTTAAGCAATATAATATATTTTTAAGCAACAACTTTGAACAACTGACTTTTAAACAATATTTTTGAACAACACTTTTAAACAACGGACCATTTAGGTCCCCTGTACACATTTAATAGCTTTATTCAGGACTTCTCGCTATAAAATGAGCTAACTATATAACTAACTATTTAATAGCAAACTATTTATTTCTATTTACATCTGGACAACTTTTTTATATTCTGGATATAAAATCCAATAGCTTCCAGGGGCTCCGCCCCCTGGACCCCATTAAGATTCCCAATGTGGGTATCCCTTCACTGATTCCAATCAGCGCTCCATCAGGGTGCTTGCAATACGCACAATAATCTTCTACTGAATTTCTAAAAAGCTCAATCCGAAAGCTTGTGTGTTCCCCCTATACACCACCCCCTCTTGTGCAGGTTTTGGTTACTAATAGACTTCTATGAAATACACACCGTATACCGAATACGAATAATATTGACAATTTGATTCAATGCGCTGGTACTACGTATCATATTGCAATGTGTGGCGTGAAAGAAGAACCATAATACCCTGCTTTAAGGATGAGTTATGGTAATAGTGGCCATAAACAAACAACACAATGGGTCTAAATTTAATTATACATGTATATACTATATCAACATTTATTGCAACTCTATTACCCATAATATTACGGTAGCTGTACTTTCCGTGGTATACGTACAATAACAATGTACATGTAGTTCCGAGGTGGCAGCGCATAAAAAGACGTCATAACAAAAATTCCTCTTTTCCGATTCAAATATCGAATACAAATTATATCGACATCGCGCTGAACCAAATATCCCTCTCATTTGTGAACGAACGCTTTGCTCATATTGTTTATTGATTATATAACCATATTTCAATATTTATATAAAAAAATATTTAAAAAATCATCTACACGTTGACGGATGACGAAGGCGGTGTCCAGTAGTTTGCTGTTGTTTGCAACGTTCCTGCTTTGAGAGTCAATCAACATCGATACAAGTTTTTTGCTTCCTCTGACTAGTGCTCTGGTAGAGACAAGCCCGCCGGGATAAGTTCTTCAACACCGTGCCAGGTAATCAGATGGTCATCATCCCGTCATCGTCCCGTCATCGTCCTCCGTTTACTTCCCTGTCTTCGGCTGTTCTTTACTGGATTGCAGAGCACTCTTCTGCTGTTGGTGAATTAGTTCATTTCGCTTATTTTGGATCAGCTGATTAACACATTTGGTGGTCGATTCCAAGGGAAATGGTGCACGGCAAGTATTGTTATTAGTGCTAAATTTCAAATGTCAAAATGCGTAGGGTGATTAATTCTTTCGCACACGCCCGTAGCGTAGTGCCGGGGAGGGGTAGCATGGGGGCACAATGCCCTCTCCCAATGATTTAAACAAAACACAATGTACATTATACGGGGGAAATCTTTTACAAAATAAAGATGCACGCGCAAGGTGTGATCCATATCTCCAAGGAATAAATGTCATCCCCAACACAACACGTCTAAACTCTCTTAGTGACCAAGTATGTAACCTTGTGGTGTTTCCCGTACATTATGAAATACTATTATCACTTGTAAATAGCTTTTTGTCTAAAATTAATTGGTCTATATACAGGTCAATCGTTACAAAACCTAGAACACACCAACATCAAGAGCCAGTGGCGTACCCAGGAATTTTTAAGGGGGGAGGGGGGGGGTTATTTTGTAAAAAAGTCCAAGCCGAGACCAAGTACCTTTGAAAACCCCTCTCAGTGGGGGGGGGGGGGGGGGGGGGGGTGTCCGTAAATTTGTTTCGAAGCCGAGACCAAGTACTTTCAAAATTTTCGAGACCGAGACCAAGTACCTTCAAAATTGAAAACCCCTCTCAGGGGGGGGGGGGGGGGGGGTGTCCGTAAATTTGTTTCGAAGCCGAGACCAAGTAATTTCACAATTTTCGAGCCCGAGGCCAGAGAACTTCGAACAATTTTTGGGCCGAGACCAGGTTTTCGTCGGTCGAGACCAGGTTTTAGTCGGTCGAGACCAGGTTTTAGACGGTCGAGCCCAGGTTTTAGACGATCGAGACCGCTTAAAAGTAGTCTCGAGACCGGCTAAAATTTGAAAAGGGGGGGGGTTCAAACCCCCAAAAACATCAATTTGTTGGTCAAGAGCTGATGCTCATATTAGAATCCTGCATCCTTGGTACACTCTGAGTTGAGAGTTTTGGTCTAAAGCCTGATCCACAAAAGGTTTTCAATATGACATTTACTTATGAATATTTTGTGCTTGATTATATACTTCTATCTCTATTTTCTTGCCTATGATAAATGATAAATAAATATGATAAATAACTGAGATTTGGCGGTAATTACCAATAGACTTTTTATAACCCCTTAAAGTGATCTAGTAACATTGTCTTAATCCAAAAAACACTTACTTAGAACTCTAGTGGTTCTCTCATACCTTGTTGTATTCGTATTACCAATAGATGCATGGAACAGGTTTTGATTTTCACATTTTTTATTTCTTTAGTAAGATTTACGATTGAAGTGCACGGATTTTAATCATCCACGGGATAGTTATACCTGTGTACAAAATCAGTGCAATGAGTAAGCGTATGTCACTGTGCATTTTCGCTCATTACTCGGCCATATAACACCCATTTAACATGAATTGTTCACACAATACTAAGTGCACATATGAGGTCACAAGATTACACAATTTGTCAACTATTCATCACTTCTTGCACCTGACAACAAATTTACTAGATCCCTTTAATAGGAGTCATTCTAGCGAGTTTCCACTGACGGGGTATGCAGGTACATACATTACTACAATTACTATATCCGAAGAGAAAGGTTAAAGGACAATTCATTATTTGCAATATAACACACTCAATAAGATAAATGAAAGTTTGAGCACGATTGTCCAGAAAAAAGAAGAAAAAAAAACTAAGGCTCTTTTGAAAGTGACTCAATTCGGCAGCACACTCTGGCAAAGTTGTGGACAACTCCTCATACGTTTTGTACACATATTTTAAATTGTTTCGATTTTCTCAAAGTATATATTTGTTTACCTTTCATTTGAGATCAACATGTGTTTTGTAGAATACACTTTTCCGCAAAAAATCATGAAGTTGGGGAATGGAAAAGTGTGACTATATGAAGAAGACTGACAAAATAGGACAATGTGTGTAAAAACATATTGGTTGTAGTCCACAAACATACAAACATATCAGAGTGCGATGCCAATTTGAGTCCCCCATTTAAATAAATTGACATCTTCAAAGAGTTATAGTTTGCGTGTTTGTTGCCCGAGTGAGATGCTCTAGCTTTCAGACATTGTTCCTCCTAATCTCTAAAATAATATGAAAGCGATATTTTGCTTTGGTTTCACTGTCCTTTTATGACGTGTGTAAGGGGCGTGGTTATTATAATAAACAAGGCACTGAATTATTTTGCTGGTATTGTTTATGGGACTAGCTTCTTCGTAGCCGGATGTATCAATATAGCCTGGTTGCATTGATCTGTTTATTGGACCAGCCTACCTGTAAACTTGAGTCTCATGTAGAAATAGCAGTTAATAAAAATACATGACTAGTTCAATCATTTAAACAAACGATTTGTCATTATTTATATCACATTTTGTTTTAAATTAAAATTAGGTAACAGGGACATGTCATCTGAAAAGTCACAGTACATAATTTAAACCAAGTACAATTTCAACATCTGAAATGTTTATGTAATATTTTGTATTGTAGATATTGACAATTTAAAGGGATAGTTGAGTTTTTGTAAAGGGGTACAGTTTTGGTCAAACTGAATTTTAGTAACCAAAACCTGCACAATTACATTACAAACTAATAGTTATAACACCACCATGCTCAAAAGGAATAACAAATTACAAATTACTGAGTAAAAAGCCTGTTATCATTCAAAAAGAGCCGTTAAAACTCAAGAGGGCGCTCTCTAAAAACTCATTGGTTTCAACCATTTAAAATACAATATAGTGCATGTGACGTTTTGTTGAAATAGTGATTAGATTTTTTGAAAAGTGGAAGCATTTAAAAAAATTGTTTAACTGCTGGTTCAAAATTATCGAATAATTGTGGGGCCCCACAAGTATTACATATGTTTATGTTTATGTTATGTTTATGGATATTTTAGCCATTTCGGAACCGATTTTGATCAAATAAATTGTATTATGTCATTAAAATTGTATGCTCTTTCAAATTTGACACTCAGTTTTTCATTATCTCACACAAAATTATTTTGTGTAGCGCCCTCTTTACCAAAACGCAACAATCCCTTTAAATGTGTTGTATCACGTTAAATTGT
This sequence comes from Echinarachnius parma, assembly GCA_037951105.1. Taxonomy (NCBI): domain Eukaryota; kingdom Metazoa; phylum Echinodermata; class Echinoidea; order Clypeasteroida; family Echinarachniidae; genus Echinarachnius; species Echinarachnius parma. The sequence goes on from JBAMJV010007916.1 coordinate 23,029, forward strand.
TGCAGTAATAGTATTACTGACATTCATAAGAATGTTTATCTGAAAGTAAAGACATTAAAAAAAGATGGCTGAAGTGAAATGTGAATGATAGGTTACCAGAAAAGGGAGATTTCTCATGAGAAATGATTTTAATTGTTTCTCTACGTTTCTCTGTGTAAACTAGTGTGATCACACTGTGTTATTACAGCAATATCACAGTGTGCTCAAAGTATATTCATAGTGTGATGAGTGTTCGCACTGTTTTATAAAGAGACTTAGTAACATTGTTCCAAATCCTCAAAATCCATTTGAAATTCTAGCGGTTCCCGTAGGCCATGAAAAATAAATGGTTGGATTGGCGTAACCCGCCCGCCCCTAAAAATACCGGCGCTAATGCACGCCGACCCTAGAGTTTTTTTCTGATTTTTTGTTGTTGTTGATATAATTTAAAAAATTAAATAAATAAATAAAAAATTGCAATAGAATTTGCAATTGCGATGTGTTATGTGTGTGTTTTTGTGTATTTGTGCGAGAAAAAAAAAAAAAATCCCTACCGACCTACCCTAATTTTTGGTTGCCCGTTACTCCAATCAAACAATTTTTGTTGGCCTTATGCCTTGTTTTATTCGTAATAACAATATACAAGCATGGGACAGGTTTCGGTTTTTCAAATTTCCATTTCGTTCAAATTACATTTTACGATTGCAGTGTTCGGATAATCTTTATGAAATAATCTACGGGACCGTGTACAAAGTAAGTCCAATAAGTGAATATAACTTTGCATGTTCGCTCATTTCTTGGCCAAATAACATCCAAGTAACTTTGAAATGTTCACACATTACTTTCTGGACATATCCTATCACACCACCCATTTTATTAACCACACGTCACTTTTTGCACTTGTCAACAAAGTTACTAAATCCCTAATTAAACGCTCCAATGTAATATACAGTAGTATGTGTGTTCACACTGTGGCACGCGTTACAAGTTATTTGAATAAGCACAGTAGTAACCGTCCTGTTTTATGTCTGATTCTAATGTAATATTGACCAAGTATTAGTATAATTCTGTTCATCTGTACAGTAAAGAGAATATGACCTAAAATCACCCTTTAAATATTAAGAATGTGTACATGTTTACTCAAAGGACTATTGGTTTCTCCAATTAAAGGGATAGTTGAGTTTTGGTATAGAAGGCGCTAAAAAAAATATTTGTTTGTGAGATAATGAAAAACTGTGTCAAATTTGAAAGAGCATACAATTTCAATGACGGAATAAAGTTTATTTGATCAAAATCGGTTCAGAAATGGCTGAAATATCAATAAATATAGCCATTTGTAATAAGTGTGGGGCACACAATTATTCAATAATTTTGAACCAGCCGTTAATTATTTTTTTTAATGCTTCCTCTTTTCAAAAAAGTTTGACCAAAAACAGTACTCTCTCTACCAAAACTCATCTATCACTTTAAGTAAAGTGTAAGCTTTGTTTCATTATTGTTTTTGTAATGTTGATGACAGTTAAAAGCCCATACTACGTACACTGTTGGTCATAAAGTTGGAATATTTCTTTTAGATCCAATTACATTCTTTTTCTCTATTGTTTGCGCCTAATGAGCTATTTTAGACATAAAATAATGATCTGATAATGTTTTCAAACTAACAATGTACAATAATTGGTTGCATGAATTTGCAAAAATAATTAGTTTAGCCTTTTGCTTTGAGCTTTGAAAGGCAGGACCTTTGATGATTGGCCCCTTTCCCTCTCCATAGCGTATGTCCAGCAAGTCATCATTATGTGTCATTTCTCAGAGTTGGCTGTACAATTTTCAACCAAAATTGACAGATAGGCTCTCTAGGCCATACTCCGTCCAACGCAATTGGCTACACGCCAAACGATACTTGTGCTCCACCAGGAAGGGGTGTCAACAAGCACTGTCCACTATTTCGTTGGAACATCGCAGTTAACGGTCTGTGAAATACTCAGAAGTCATCGAGAGAAGGGTCCATTAAAGCTACGGGAATCTCTAGGACGTCCACGATTAACCACCAGGAGAAATTATCGCAAATTGCTTTATAGCATGTGCACCTTCGACATCTATGAAGAAAACACTATGAAATCAACGCCTTCCGCCAAACGGTAGATCAGAGATCACTCTAACATGGTCACCAAGCAAGACAAGCTACCAAGTGTCCACCCCATACCATGCAACCAAAATTTACCGGACGTCCCTCGACTAGGGAGTACAGAAGACCGCCTCCTGGACACTGGTGAAATGCCATCTTAATGGGTACAAGCCATACCAGCGCTGGGCCGTCACAGCCTCAAGTCGCTTTGTGAATGCAGACATCTTGGAGCTTCTCGTCACGCAATCGACGAACCCTTTCTCTTCCATCTGTTCGGTCAGGAATGTTATGGCTCGTACCCATTAAGATGACATATCACTAGTGTCCAGGCGGTAATCTTCTGGGCTCCCTAGTCCAGGGACGTCCGGTAAATCTCGGTTGCATGGTTTGAAGTGGACGCTTGGTAGTTTGTCTTGCTCGGTAACCATGTTAGAGCGATCTAAAAGGCGTTAATTCCATAGTCTCTTCTTCATAGACGGCGAAAGCTCCATTTTGGCATTTCCTGTTTCTACGGCACAGGTTAAGCAATTTGCGATAATTTATACTGGTGGTCAATCGTGGACGTCCTAGAGATTCCCGTAGCTTTAAATGACCCTTCTCTCGATGACGTCTGAGGATTTTACAGAACGTAAACTGCAATGTTCCAACGAAATAGTGGACATTGCTTGTTGACACCCCTTCCTGGTGGAGCACAAGTATTGTCGTGTTGGGATCGGATATTATAATTGTTCAGCAGAGAGGTACATTAATGAAGGAAGCGTGAGGCATATATTCCGGAGTAATATGTATTATTTATTCATACTCTAAACTTTAGAGTATTCAAACAGTTCTCACATGAAACAGTAGAATGGTATATAATAAGTAGCCAGAAGAAATAAGCACATGTACTAGCTCAGTGTAGGTCTGAGCTAGTTCTCCTCCTGTTACCAGGGGTACACATCAATATATAGTTTTAGAGAGGTGAGAAAGACTCTCTCTTTCTTCTTAATCCAAACCCATGTCATCTTATCTACCAAGAAGGTTAAACCTCATTAGGGCATGATCAAACGATTTCTCAAGATAGATGAGAAGAACCAGAACAGACAACATCAGAGATTGTTTATACGATCTGTTCCGGAGCGGTAAAAGAGGAGGGGAAGCGGCACCATCAGAGGTTGTTATTGATGGAAGGGGGAGTCATGTTTATAAACAAGATAAGATCTGAACAAGGGGGCTTTTGGAAGGAAGTCGAATCTTACCAACTTGGGAGATAACATTGATTATAAAACAACAGTGAGTATGATTCAGAGGGTCAATAGAGTAAAGATATTATCTAGAAGGGGCGTGTGAGGGTACTGGTACTTTTACTAAGAAGGGGGAGGGTGTTTGATACAACCACTACATAACATCCCCTTTGTTTAGAAAAAGAGGCTCCTCTCCGTCTTTTTTAAAAAAATTAAGGGAGAACTAAACGTGAACTGTTTGATAAATGGTATTAAACAAAATATAAACAAAATATAAACAAATTATGAATGAACGATTGAATGAACGGAAGGGTGATAAGTGAAACGTTATTCCATTGTTCCATTTCCTCTTTCGTAAATCACTCTTTCTCTCTCTCTCAATTAAATTATCAAAGTGAGATTATCATATCAAAAAACTTCATCATCGATATACTCCATTTTGCTAATATAATGCTGAATATTGTACACGTATACATGTACTAAATCGAAAAATAGTGCAGACTTATGCACATAAAACAAACTAGTGTAGACTTATACACTTAATACTTATGAACATTCATGCAGACTTATGCACTGTTCAGGTTAACAAATTAAAACTTCAAAAGTAACGTGCAGACTTTTGCACTAATAACACAAACACAAACAGAAATATAAATGTTCATCAACCACATAAAAAGTGGCAATACACTGTAATGTGTGAAACAAAAAAAACATACTAACAATACTTTTCATCATTCTATATTCCTTTAACAAGGACAAACAAGTAATCCTAATACTTGTTATGTTATGAAAAATTCATACAATCGTAACTATAACCAAGTTACGTGTAAATGCTAATAATCCAAAGCATCATATCAACGCAATTAATAGCCAAGTATAAAGCAAAACAAATTAACAGGAGCGCTCAAGGTGTTGACAGCAGTCTATGTTAAAAGGCTCCGATCGGTGTACTTCAAATGAAGTATCAACATAGAATTAACAAACTATCAAACCTATCCTGTTTTGTATGTTGCATTTATGCAATCATGTTAAATCGATGAACATAATGAACAAGTGCATTCAAACTTATCACATATCGCAAGGCAGGATAATTCAACCTGTTTAAGTCATCAAATGTAATACGATATAATGTCGTCCATTAACAAATATTGTATTGGCTTATCAAGCCAAAAAAACAAATCTTAGCACAACATAATTCAAGTTTGTGCACTAACTATAATTCTTTATCAAAATCATACGGCATGTAATAAACTTCTAAATCAATCCATACGAGAAACATATACGAATGATTGTATAGAAACAACATAACCATAATAGCTTTAACATTCTTAAATGAGGGTTTACCTAATTTCCATAAGTAATATCAATTATATAATCGTCTTTTAGCCTTTGTATGCGACTTGGCTAGGGTCACATTAATTGTGAATATACTGTACATAAATGTAACTTTGCAAGGGTTACAAAAATTGTAAATACAGTATATAAATGAAAGCAACGGGAGCGCTAAATGAGGATTATACCTAATTTCCATAAGTACCTGTATATCAAATGTATATCAATTGTATGTAACTTCTTAGGGTTACATAAATTGTGAATACAGTCAGTCAATAAATGCAATTTGGCTAGGATTACATAAATTGTGAATACAGAATATATTTACATGCTCATCAAGAAATGAGTCGATGAAGCAAGCGCATGGAAATGCAGTACGATCAAACACATTTCCCATTAAATTCAATCACACAAAATAAGGCTAATAGGGATCAAACTTAAACAGATACTTTCAAATCTGCTAGTCAAAAGCAATGTAATGATTATTAAGTCGCACAAACACGAATGTAATTCCTGTAATGCTCATTAAAATGATGAATGCAAGTTCCTCTTATTCTAACAACAAACAGCACAAAAATATGTATAATAATTAATATGCACATAGGCATAGCTTGTTCAGTACCAAAATCACAACTGAGACATTCTTCATTTAATTTATGAAGTTTACTGATCTATGTCAGTTTTTAAATTTGTCAAACTGCGTCTGTTTACTGCATCTATAACCGATTGTACATTTAAATATTAAAATGTTCAAACTGTCCATTACATTTTAAATCAAAACTTTAAATTCCAAAATATGATCTATCTTTAAAAAAAAATTTTAGCATAAAATTTAACCCTTATGCACATGTGGCTTGTTCAGTATACCAATACTCCAGAGACACTCTTCATTTAAGAAGAGAACTGACTTTTCTGTCAGTTTTAATATCGTCATACTGCGACTGATAACTGTATCTATAACCATGGGTGCACATTTAAATATTAAATTATTAAACAAATTATTGTATCATATTAATCTTCCTAGTCGGAATTTATAATGGTTGTCCACATAGTATTTCATTTGTCTTGTTGGTCTGTGGTCGTTTTGGTCAAGGTCGCGATCAACAGACAAGCAAATTACTATAGTAACAAATATAAATACTGATTAATCAATTAATATAAAAATGGAAAGTTGGAATAGCAGCTAGAACAACTAAGACCTAAGTGTACATGTACATGCAAACTAAAGTAAAACAGCGCAACTACGAACATATTGTGAATAATATTATATCTACCCAAAATTACACAGAATGAAAAGTATTACCAATTAGTAAACCCGATTATATACTACAAAAACACTCTTATACAATCTCTCACACAATGGAACAACAAACTGTTTCACTTACCGATTTCTTCTACATGGTTTGGGAAATATCTACAGGGTCAAGTTGATTACAGTTCGATATGAATGATAACTGACAGTCGGCATCGTTGTCCTCGATGTCCTCGATGTCCTCGATGTCGTCCTGGCCGCGTGTACGTCCCTGGATCGAGGTCTGCGATGTCAGCTCAGTGTTGTTGGTCGATGACGTCGAAGTTGTCTCCTCCAGCTCCAGTTGTTGAGCTGTTATCGTTGATTTCATGGTCGTCGTCATCGTCTCCTTCATCGCCATCGTCATCGTCATCGTCACCGTCCTCTCCGTCTCCGGCTATCATCGAGCTGTCGGTGGCATGGTCGGCGTCAACAGCTTTGTTGTTAATCAGGTCCATGATTGGTCATGGATGCAGCCTGATCTGACAAACAATGTCTACATCTTGATGGTGGCAACAACTGCAAACATCTTGCCTTGTTCAAAACTTTGCTACTTCACTTGCACTTTAAACTGTTCATGAAAGTTAAAGTTGATGCTGGTTCTGGTTGTCTGTCAGAAGCATTTCTCGATCTAGCCGTGAAAGTTGTAGTACATTGCGATTATATAAACAGGGCTGCACACAATTCCCAGTAAAGAGGAAACGTACTGCGAACTTCTCAAGCTGTCAAAGTCTAAACTGTAGTCGTTGCCATAAATGAAGTCAAAAATTAATGTCATTGATGATCATCCGTGAAGAAAAGTCCTATATTTACAGCAAAGGTCTTTACAAAACCAGGTTCTCCACCATGTCGTGTTGGGATCGGATATTATAATTGTTCAGCAGAGAGGTACATTAATGAAGGAAGCGTGAGGCATATATTCCGGAGTAATATGTATTATTTATTCATACTCTAAACTTTAGAGTATTCAAACAGTTCTCACATGAAACAGTAGAATGGTATATAATAAGTAGCCAGAAGAAATAAGCACATGTACTAGCTCAGTGTAGGTCTGAGCTAGTTCTCCTCCTGTTACCAGGGGTACACATCAATATATAGTTTTAGAGTGGTGAGAAAGACTCTCTCTTTCTTCTTAATCCAAACACATGTCATCTTATCTACCAAGAAGGTTAAACCTCATTAGGGCATGATCAAACGGTTTCTCAAGATAGATGAGAAGAACCAGAACAGACAACATCAGAGATTGTTTATACGATCTGTTCCGGAGCGGTAAAAGAGGAGGGGAAGCGGCACCATCAGAGGTTGTTATTGATGGAAGGGGGAGTCATGTTTATAAACAAGATAAGATCTGAACAAGGGGGCTTTTGGAAGGAAGTCGAATCTTACCAACTTGGGAGATAACATTGATTATAAAACAACAGTGAGTATGATTCAGAGGGTCAATAGAGTAAAGATATTATCTAGAAGGGGCGTGTGAGGGTACTGGTACTTTTACTAAGAAGGGGGAGGGTGTTTGATACAACCACTACATAACAGTATCGCTTGGCGTGTAGCCAATGGCATTGGACGGAATATGGCATAGAGAGCCTCTGTGCCCATTTTGGTTTACAATTGTACAGCCAACTCTGAGAAATGACACATAATGATGACATGTTGGACATATATTTGGAGAGGGAAAGGGGCCAATCATCAAAGGTCCTGCCTTTAAAAGCTCAAAACAAAAGGCTAATTTGATTGATGCAAATTCATGAAACTATTCATTGTACATTGGTAGTTTGGAAACATTATAAAATCATTATTTTTAGTCTAAAATGGATCATTAGGCGTACAAATAGGGAAACAGAATGAAGTTTGATTAAAAAAAAAAATCCAACTTTTTGACCAACAGTGTACATGCACAGTATTTATTCATTGATTATCTTATTAATCGGGACTTGCCTATGTATCTCTCACATTGTTATAACTATGCACAATCTTTGTATATTTCATACAATTATATAAATGCATTTCGATATCTAGATGTTCACGGTGACTACTGCTAGCGATCTTACACCACTTTTTGAAGCAGTGAAGTTTGGAAATGTGGAAATCTTTGACCAATATCTGAACCACGGTGAGAAACAAAGAGAACAAATTAATTGTCATATTTATATGCAAACGTTCCTCTCTACCACCATGACCACTCGATCCAGTGTCGTATTAGTACAAAATATTAGGAAAAAGAAATTAGTTCACATGGTCGGTGATAAATGATAACTATATATATATTTCTGGTCAGTTTCCTTATAAACTGGGTTCCAAAAGAAACTTATCACTTTTTCAGAGCAACGCTCACTAAAATCCATAGCATCAAATTGATTCATATTTAGACACAGATAAGCTATCATTCTCCTTATGAAGCATATTTTAAAAAATGAAAGTTTGCTTTTACAACAAATGAGAAAAATGCGATGGAATCACTACAGGTCACTTTAAAAAAATCACAGAAACTGCTCGCTGCGAACCTCCACGAAAGGCGGTCTATTCAGAACATTCAATAGCTATTCATTCAACTTCAAAGCGGGTTATGTAACCACTAGAATGGCTATTGTCCGTACCGAGCTCTATACCTGGAAGGCGAGCAGTTTCTGTGATTTTTAAAAAATTACCTCTTGCGATTTCACCTTATTTTATTCTTTGTAGACTGAAGCAAACATAATTCTTTTAGATGAGCTTGCTAAGGGGTATCATAGCTAATCTATGCCCAAATATGATTAATTTGTATGCTTTGGACTTTAATGTGTGTCGCTCTGAAGAAGTGATAAGTTTCTTTTGGAACGCAGTTTATGTTTGTATTGATCATACAAACAAGCTGCATCACTTCGGTGATCCCTCGCATATATATCTCTAAGTTGATTTCTATCATTCGGGCTTATGTCAGGTTTATAATAGCTTCTGACCACACGAGCAATGAAAATTAAGTGGTTTTAGGGACGAGCGCCGTACTAGGGTTTTCTATAGCTCAGTCGGTAAGAGCACCGGTGTAGCAATCCGGAGGTCTCGGGTTCGAATCCCGTTGAAATCCCATTTTCTTTCTTTTTTCATTCATATTTATTTCTGGTCAGTTTCCTTATATGTTTGAATTAACATGAAAACAGCGTACATTTCAATTGTTGTCTGTGGGACGTCTCCCAATACTGCTTCATTGTTGCCTTGATACTCATTAGTTCTGTTGGACAGCTTCCCAATGAATCGTATACGTATACAAATTGACAAAATAAAAAGAAAAACACATTTACGAAGCAATTTAAAATTAACATGTCAAAGGTGTTTCACAAATGTTTTTAAAGGGATAGTTGAGTTTTGGTCATACTGAATGTTAGTAACCAAGGCCGGCACCATAACATTACAAACTAATAGTTTTAACTCCACATGCTCGGAAGGTATAAGACATTACAAACAACTAAGTAAAAGGCATGTTAGCATTATAAAAGTGCCGTTAAAACACCAAAAGGCGCTCTCTAAAAACACATTGGTTTCATGACTTTCTTATACAAAACTGTCCATGTGATGTTATGATAAAATAATGGTTAAAAGAGAGATTATCAATAACTTTTTTAAAACCTCTGTTGTAATTTTTGGAAAAAAATCCTCAAATAAACCTGGGATCTCAGATTTATTCAGATTGGATATATTTGTTGATATTTCAGCTGCTCAGTTATGAACCGATTTTTGATAAAATAAAGTTTATTCTGTCATCAAAATTGCATGCTCTTTCAAATTTGACAGTAATATTATCATTACCTCACAATTTTATGAGGCGCCCTCGATACCAAAATCTCAATTATCCCTTTAAAGTTTGGATAACAATGTTTAGCCTTTGGTTAAAACATATTCAAAAGCAAACAATATACCATCGACTCTTATCCAAACTGTATATCAATAATTTCAAGGCTCCTTCATAATAACACATATTACTGAATTGCAATCGAAATGTGTTTCTTCTTAAAGAAGTGTTCCAACAATTTTGCAATAAAACTTACGGCTTTCTATAATAGTTAGAACCAACTTAGAATTAAGTTCAACGTATGATCTTTGTGAAACACTCCCACGACATTTTGTATCACAATCCTTGTTAAAACGGCAATGTTCGGTTATGATGTGGGTGGTGGCTAAAGTGTTATTGCCCGATAGTTTATTCGAAACAAAAATCACACATATTATGAACATTAGATTGAATCTCCTTTTTATTATGCATGCCATTCACTACCGATATGAAATTTGTTTAATGTTGTTTGTGAATGGTTGTCTCTAACGTAGATGAACTCGTCAACGTCACCGGTGAAAACGGCGAAACGCTACTCCACGTTGCCTCGGCAGCGGGACAAGTCGACATCGCCGAGACCCTGGTCGCCCGCGGAGCACGGCTCGACGCCGTCAACAACGATGCTCAGACACCGCTCCACCTGGCTTGCGCGGCCAATCGCCAGGTTGTCGCCCGGTGTCTTGCGGAACAGTAAGTCACGGTACATTTCATTTTATCGTGTCGCTGAGACTGTGCTGAGAAGTAAAACCATTGTGGAATCCAGTATAGCCTATAACCAACTGTTGAATAATGTATAATTAAAGTAAATATTTACACAATTTGTAAAGAAACCTCCAACATATCCATTAAAAGTGAGACGAGTATATAATTATAAGTTCCACTATTTTAATATAATCATCACCTTGCAGTCACGCTGACGTGAACGTCGTCGACAATGCGGGTCACAACCCATTGCAGCTCGCCGCCATTCATGACAGCTATGGGACCATGATGACGGTGCTGCAGTGCAGAGCCATGGCCGCTGGGGGCCGCTGCAACGAGGCCTCAGACCTGCTCGAATGGGCGTCCACCAACAACATGCCGAAGGCCGTGCAAAAAGTGATAATGAGAAGAAAAAGAATAAGAATAAGAATAATAATACAAATATTAATAATAATAATGATAATAATAATACAAATAATAATAATTATGATAACACTTATTGTAATAAATAATATCAACAATAATGACAACCATAACAATAACATAACAATTAGCAACAACAACACCTAACAACAACAACAATAATGATGCTAATGATGTTTCATGTTCCTATATGGCGGTAATTTCAGTAATTATAGTATGTCTTCAGGTTCGTTCATAAAATACCATTACCTAATACTGCATTGCATGGATGCCGAGCACTGATAACTATATATGATTATGACTCCGACATTTTGTTCATGATTATGATACCACTCTTAAAAGAATTGGGCAAAATTGGACAGTATGTTGCCCAACACTGGGCAACATACTGTCCACACAACTATTGGTTAAAATCTGCCCAACTGATGTTCACTTGAATTCTCAATTGGGTAATAATTGCCCAGAATTATGAATCTTTTTAACCAACCAACAATTACCCAACTAAATTTACTTACTCTTTTAAGAGTGAATGATAATGAGGAACGTTGCAATTACAACTGAAAATAACGGTGTTGTGGATATTTGCGATATGGCTTGCAATGATGATGGCGATGTTTATTTTCATGCTAACTTGGTAGTAATGAATGTGCCAATGGTGTATAATATGTGTATCTTTCTCACAGATTCTCGACTACGAGTTCCGAGTTCACGACCTCACTGATGAAGGGATCATGGACTTCACCATGCACGCTGTCAAAATGAAACATACGGGGTAAGGAGCGTTGTGTAGCAAACAGAATAATAGACCGGCATAATATGCTGGTATAGCCTATGTATATTATACATTTTATTGCGCCATAATCTAGAATTTCGCATCAAAATGTTTATTTTAGACCATTTCCAAAGTTAAAAGAGTGCAGAAAATTCTTACCGATCCACGAAATATGCCTGTGCAGCATTTATTTTATAAAATGGGCGCGAAAAATGCGAAAATCAAGCTAAAGCGAGCCATGCATCAGTAAAATGCATCATTAAAACTTTTACACGCTAATTGACCAATCAGAATGCAGGAATTCTTCTACCCATTTTATAAACCTTTATAATACTTTTGAGGCAATAAATTACTATATAGTATTTCTGTCTCGTGCACAGGATGGTTGACGAAATGATCCGGTGGAAGCGTGCCGTGGTGGATCACAAGGATAATGAGGGCTTCACCCCTCTCCACCTCGCCGCCCAAGGCGGGGCGGATGACATTGCACATGCGCTCATCAAAGCCAAGGCTGGAGTCAATGATACGTGAGTCAAACATAAACTTTTAAAAAAATTCATTAAGGGACTTCCAAGAATTTAATTTCGCGCTCTAAAGTTAAAGTATTACTGTGTGGTTTATTTCCTGGTTGTTTGGTTAAGGGCCCGTTACACATTCACGGTGCCAACACGGATGAGCTGAACAATAGAACAATAGAACGCCGGTCTCAACACGGAGCTCCCGGTGGCTACACGGACGTCCACGGTGCCAACACGGTACCAACACGGACTGATTTCATCCGGGGACGTCCGGGGTGAAAATTGTGCAGGTTTAATTTTCCCCTGGTGCGCCCAAGCATCACGCCGGAGGCAACACGGATCACGCCGGATGCAACACGGATCACGCCGGAGGCAACACGGAGTATCCCGGACACAACTGGGAGTACCCCGGTTGACAACAATATGGGCAACACTAGTCACATTTGACTGATTGCCATTAAACCAAAACAACAACAAACAGACCGTCATTCCGTGGTCATCCGTGTTGGCACCGTGAATGTGTAACAGGCCCTTAACTTAAAGGGGACCACCAGGCAAAGAACAATACATAATTATATGTTTTGGTACCGCTGTGTGCTATTAAATAGATGCCCAGCACTTTGCAAAGGTTTGTGTAATTAATAAACAATATAATCAATTACCAACACTTACGGAACCAATATGGCCTCATGGTTCCTTACGCGCCAAACGTCTGCGAGTGCGCCAATTCTATCCACGCGTATGTTTGGAGACGATAGAATCACGGAATTTACATTCGGCCTAGTCAAAAGGGAGTCTTCGTCTGCAGACCCATTAACACATGCTTTCATTAGCATGGTGATGTGTTTTCACTTAATATATTTCTGGAAATATATTTTTTCTAAATTTGTTGATAGAATGGACTACTAAAATAGCTACCTTTTATTAAGAAGAACATCACTTTTCGTGGTGGTACCCTATAAACATAGCTATTTGCCTGATTAACCAATATTATAATGATGGTTTGGGCGTAAAATAATTAAATCATTATTTAAGCGCAGTAAAGTTTATAGTTATAGTAGCTGCGCTATATAAATGTTCATATTATTATTGTTATTATTATTATTATGATTATAAAACTATTCCGTCAATGTTATATTTGTTTGTGTAACACTATTTGTATTTGGGTTGTCATTGTTGTAGTGCCCTTGTGGTAAACAGTGTCTTAACCACAGACAGAGAAACCCTAATTAAATGAAACATATAGATAAAAAGAATAAAAATAAGTATATTATGTTACTCTAAACAGATCCGGTAAAGATAGATCTGTATATTAATCTGTTTATTAAAGGGGTAGTACAGTTTTGGTAAGGCTGAACTTTAGTAACCAAACCTGGACAGTAACATTATAAACTAATAGTTATAACTCCACCATGCTCAAAAGGTATACAAAATTACAAACGACTAAGTAAAAAGCCCGTTATCGTTCAAAAAGAGCCATTAAAACACAAGAGGGCGCTTTCTAAAGAGGCATTGGTTTCAACCATTTTTCATACAAAATTATGCATGTGATGTTTTATTGAAATAATAATTAAATAGAGAGATCATCAACAACTATTTAAAAAACGCTTTTGAAATTTTTTGAAAAAGTGGAATCATCTAATTATTTGGGCCCCAAATAATTATAAGATCAGATATATTTATTGATATTTCAGCCGTTTCTGGGTCGATTTTGACCAAATAAAGTTTATTCTGCCATTAAAGTTGCATGTTCTTTCAAATTCGACACTCAGTTTTTCATTTCCTCTCAAAAAAATTGTGATGTGCAGCGCCCTCTCTACCAAAACTAAACTACCCCTTTAAACATATTTTTCAAACCGTTGTTTAAAGGGAAAGTTTCCCCATCTTCTATTTACCTTTGATTAATTTCTCTACACATTAAAACATATTTTCATGCAAATATGTCCAATGTTTGCCCTCTGAACAAAGGAGGGGCATCATTCAAAGTCAATCGCTGTATGGGCTAATCCCATTCATCGCGTATAGCGTGGAGGTTGCCATTATATATTTTGAAACCCGGATGTTTAATTGTTCGCGCCGAAATGCTACGTCAAACCCGAACAAACAAGCTCCGCCTCTTTGTGTTAGCTCTCGCAGCTCGCGGGGTTTGTGCACAAACACAAGGCCAAACGTGAGCCAACAAAAAGAGTAGTTCGGGTTTGACATCACATCATAGAGCGATCCGAGTTTCATAAACACCAATGGCAGCCTCCATGGTGTTCGCGATGAATGGGATTATCCCGTACAGCGAGTGACTTTGAATGATGCTCATCCCTTGCTCAAAAGGCCAATGTTGGTCGTATTTGCATGAAATTGTGTTTTAACGTTTAGAGAACATAATCAAAGGTGATTATATGTTGGGGAAAATGTCCCTTTAATCAAGGACCGGAAGCGAGGAGTATAAGCGTACACCCCTACACTATGCTGCATCCAAGGGGTGGACTAGGACCGCTCGAGTACTACTGGACAACGGGGCAAGCATCGATGAACCGGACATGCGAGGGGTATGCATACATAGTTCAGTTTTTTTTTATAGAGGGCGCTTCAAGAAATAATGTTTGTGAGGTAATGGAAAATTATGTGTAAAATGTGAAAGAGCATACAAGTATCAACTTCATCGGATTTATATCAGTTCAGAAGCAGCTAAAATATAATTGGAATGTGAGGGACTAACTTATTTTCTAAACCCCTCAAAAAAAGTTCGGAAACTCAAGTTTCATCGATCATATCTCTCGTATTTTTTAATAAGAATACTCGAAATCGGTGTCACAATAAAGCCTCATTATATACCTTTCAAACGATGCATTATTTGTAGTGATTATGCAATTGGGGCAGTAGCCCAGAGAATAGGGGAGGCAGGAAGTGAAATCTCGCAAAATGGCCCCAATGCATTTAATTTACGAGTGCAAGACTGTGTTGACCAGTTTTCTAAAGGTTAACATTCTATTGAATGCTGCCACCCTTTCCATTCATCAAAATTATTGAATTTGATACCATTTTAATGGAAATTATTTCTTCCTTACGATGGCATATTAATCGTAAGGATTATGCAAATGGGGTGTGTGCAGCGAACCGGAATATGGAGATGGGTCGAGTGTGAAATCAGACAAAAAGATATGGAGTTGACAAAAAATCAGAGCGTTGCATTTTTTTTCGAGCTTTTGGGAGGATTTTTTAGCATTTCAAATAAAATATTCATGATTTAAATTGATATCAACGGAAAGCCCAACAACTCTTCTGTATGAAAATGTGACATTTATAATGATTTTTGTAAAGGGCGGCTGCAGGGAGATGAATGTGGGGGAGCCTCAAAAGCGACCCATTTCAAAACGCTCTGATTTGGTGTCGGTATCTGTATACCATTGTGTAGAGGATGTAATGCGACTTGAATGAGTTGGCCATGAATGAGAGGAATTCAATTGAAAACGCATGAATAGTGCCTTGAAATCAGAGCGTTTCAAAATAGGTCACTTTTGAGGCTCCCTCCCAATCATCTCCCTGCAGCCGCCCTTTACAAAAATCATTATAAATTTCACATTTTCATACAGAAGAGTTGTTGGGCTTTCCGTTGATATCATATTTGATCATGAATATTTTATTTGAAATGCTAAAAAATCCTCCCAAAAGCTCGAAAAAAATGCAACGCTCTGATTTTTTGTCAACTCCATATCTTTTTGTCTGATTTCACACTCGACCCATCTCCATATTCCGGTTCGCTGCACACACTCCATTTGCATAATCCTTACGATTAATATGCCATCGTAAGGAAAAGATAATTTCCATTAAAATGGTACCAATTCAACAATTTTGATGAATGGAAAGGGTGGCAGTATTCAATAGAATGTTAACCTTTAGAAAACTGATCAACACAGTCATGCACTCGTAAATTGAATGCATTGGGGCCATTTTGCGAGATTTCACTTCCTGCCTCCCCCTATTCTCTGGGCTACTGCAATCGCCCCAATTGCATAATTACTACACATAATGCACCGTTTGAAAGGTATATAATGAGGCTTTATTGTGACACCGATTTCGAGTATTCTTATTAAAAAATACGAGAGATATGATCGATCAAACTTGAGTTTCCGAACTTTTTTTGAGGGGTTTATATAAAAATTAAATATGCTACACATTTTTGAAAAATGTAGCGTGGAGGAAAGTCCCGGACCATAGAGCTCTATGCCCCGGACACATTTTGCCATGATTCTCTCCGCGCTAAAGCTGTCGTTATTCAAAAGCTAACGTAGATGAAACTAGACAGATTCTGCAAGATACTGCAATTAAACCACCGCGCTGCGTTTTATCAATCTATAGGGAGTAGAGTAATCATAACTCCACACAAATATATTGTCAAGTCCTAATCTTTTCAGGATAAATTTTAAAAATCATGATCTATACAAATTTGAGGTTTATATGGTAACTTGTAATGTTTGGCTTGCAAAAGGAGGATAGTCCCTTTAAGCATTATATGAAATTAAATATGCTACACGTTTTTGAAAATCTACCGAAATAGTTTTAAAACTGTTTTTGAATATCTCTTTATTTAAAGGGATAGTTGAGTTTTGGTGGAGTTTTGGTGAAGAGAGTACAGTCTTGGTCAAACTGAATGGTTATGTTTGTGGATATTTTAGCCATTTCTGTACCGATTTGATCAAATAAAGTTTGTTCTGTCATTAAAATTGTAAACTCTTTCACGTGTGTCACTAGGTTTTCTTTTTCAATTTGTGTAGCGCCCTCTATACCAAAACTCAACTATCCCTTTATGTTCACCCTAACAAACAATTGTTGCCTGCCGCTTTACCCCCCAACACCTTTGTAGCTACACAATAATTGTCTGCCTTGATAGATAGATAGATATGCATGTAGACAATAGATAGATTAATATACGGTAATAACATATCTAATTTTGAAGCTCCTTGATGGAACACAACGATGACGAAAATATTTATAGATAAATACATGAACCATTACTGAAATAATGATATATAAATGCATTATTAAAACAAATACATAATCATGTGTAATTCAAAAGATAAACAACCCCATAAAGCATTGACGGTATGTATTGTTTCCTTTCAAACGTGTAGATGACACCACTGCATATGGCCTGCATGCACGGCCAACTATCTATGGTTGAGTTGTTGGTTCACGGTAAAGGAGCCGGTCAATGCACGACTCTCGCCGACATCACTGTCCATGACGTTGGTGCACTCAACTGCCTCGATCACGCGATCGACAACGGGCACGAGTAAGTGATCTCGATGATCTAGTGATCTAGCTGTGACGAAAGTACACATTCTCATCGAGCCTCTACAAAATACTCCTGATCCTTCACACTCGAATAATTTACATTTAAACAATCCGCTTGATAAATGACTCCGTTAAAGTGGTATATTATAACATCTGTAAACCACTCGTATTATAATATGTGCAATGCATGTGCTATACGATAATAATTGTCTTGTTCTAATCGGCTTAAGCTCCTTGTTGATCTTGTGGCCTAGGGATGTTGCGAAGAGCATCGTCAGCCATGCTCGTTGGAGGAATGTGATGTCATCATCTAGCGTGGAGGAGGATACCAAGTACCGCACAACACCGCTCAGAAAACTTATCAGGAATATGCCATGTAAGACAATCAACATGTTAAACCCGAATTTTCCTGTTATGCCTTTATACATCCTAACACATTTCTACAAAGGCACGAGGTAATGGCACATTGCTAAGTTGCTAAATTGTTAATCACTGCTAGCAAGTCCGAAAAAGTAGCAAAGGCAACTTAATTCCTCTTGGTCTAGCCACTACGAATGCTACCTATATCATCCAAAAGCATGATACTAAGCTTCTAGCATGGTTTCATGATAATTACCCTCAGACCACTTCTTCTTACGTGATGGCGGATCACCTAATTATAATGATATAGGGCTACATGACAAGAGAAAACTATGTTCTCTTTCTCTGTCTTTGATTGTATTACTTTGTTCTTTATATCGAAGGCGTGGCTGAGAAGGTGCTCGACCGATGTATCACGGTGAAGGGAGGCAAGAAGGACAAAGACATGAGCGTCGAGTTCTACTACGAGTTTCTTGAAGATTTGTTCTCTCCGTGGATGAAACACGACAAACCAGGTATTTCGCAGGGAGTGACACTTGACTGGGAGAGTAAAACATTAAGAATAATTAAAACTTAACTTATATTCAAGCATAAAGAGAGTAGAAAACATAATATAGGTTTTCTCGGCCAATTTCGTAAGCTTCTCATTCGTTTTGATAAGCGTGTCATTCAATTTCGCGAAATAGAGCTGAAGGCTTGCAATTGTGGTTCAAATTTGCATTTTGTTCATACGATTTATCTCTTCGGTCAAGTGATTTACCACTGTTAGCATTCAATTAAACAAACACGCCATTTGCATTCAATTTCGCCAACGGATTTTACGGAAGGCGGCATTACGTAATCACGGATTTTCTCGCTTTAAATTGAATGACAATTTTACGAAATAGAAACATGTTTTAAATCGAATGCAAACAAAATGTTTTCGAAAGATTGTTATATGAATTCGAATGCTAAAAAAACGAATTTGAACTGCAAAATACAGCTGCGGTGACAAAATCGGCGAAATTGAATGCACACATGTGGCCAACTTACGAAATTGACCAAGAAATCCTATATTATACACAACATAACTAGAGCATAGGAAATTGGCTTTCGAGAATCAATGATGATGATAATAATGATGATGATGATGATAGTCTTTATTCAAGACGTCTCTAAAGGTTAACTTGATAACGATTTTCTCTGCAGATGGTGGAAAGATGGGACGGTTCTTCAACGGCATGCGCACGAGGGACAACGATCTCGAAGATGGTGGAAAGACAGGCCGGGTCAGACGTCTAATCGGACGGTTCACGAGGCACAACGATCTCGATGACCAGTTCAACGAAAAGGGCCGACTGAGGAAGAAAGCGAAAGCCTATATCCACAGCTCGAACGAAAGATCGGAAAACCATCCGTTAAATATCATGGTGAGTACTGTATTCAGTGACGTAGCCAGGGCCTGGAGACAATACACATGTAATGCGGGGGGGGGGGGGGGTCCCAATGAGATAGACAGGCTGTTAAAACAAATTTCCATACGATAAACCGTTGTCATCGCCATCAACATCAACACCCTATTAAAATCCACTTTCAACATGGTCCCCATTATAATCATCAATTTGTTGTGTTCATCCATTATTTACACAGCTTATTAGCAACCTTTTTACTTTTGTTATCGTCATTTTGGGTTTTGGAAGATTAATTTATGTTAAACCTAAACTTGAACTGTTTATTATCATCGTTGTCATTGTCTCTTTGGTAGGTAACATCGGGGCGCCAGGAGCTGCTCGAACACCCACTCGTCAGCGCTTTCCTCCAGCATAAGTGGAACGCCGTTGGCCGCTGCGTCTTCATGACGTCACTCTTCACCTACTGTGTCTATCTGATCATGCTCACTGGTTACAGCTGCGTAGTCCCGCCCAGCTATTACATAAAGGGCGTGAACATGTCATGGTATGGTATAACACCAACCAATGCTCTTTGAATTTGATTGGTTGAATTCAAGTCACACGAATTCAATAAAGAAATAATCTTTTGAATGGTCTCAGGGACCACTGGTCCGGCGCCGCGTTGAATAGACCGCTTCGGTAATGTATGCAAATAATATTTGCATACATTACCGAAGCGGTCTATTGACAAACTGGCTCTTCTGGTGCTTCGTGTAGTACTTTGGGCAATCGCATGCAACCAAAAATATGTTCGAAACATATAATATGATCTTAGAAAATCAAAATCAGATCAGGCTTATCTGTAACCTGGGGCTATTTTTGATCGGATTTGATAATTGAATAATACTTGTCAAATAAAAAGGCTTCAGGCCCTTCAAAATAGAGCCCTAAGAATAGTACTTAACGTATATTATCGCTTTAGTAGACAGAGGTTGTTCCAAATGCTATAAATTGAATGTTTATCCGCTAAAGTAAAGAGAGACCTTGTTATTCTTATTTTCAAGCTCCTAAATAAGTTATTGTATATTTTATCAATATTGTCAAAATCAATAGGGGGTGGACGATCGACTGGTATGCCGACGGCGCCCAGCGCTGGCGTAGCTGGGACCTGTACACAGCAGAGGACCCATCGCTAACCATATTAATCTTCGGCTACTTTGGAGCATTACTTGTCTGCATTTTCTCCCTCCTCAACTTGCTTCGTGAGGTATAGTACGCCCTGTCGGCGTAGTTAATGTTTTCTCCCGAATTGCATTGCAATTTTTTGAAAAGGAATGCTTAGTTGAGAGCGAATCACTTTATCGTCTGGTTTTGGACATAGATTCTTTTTTTTCAGCGTATGCTGATATAAAACTATAGTAAGCCTTACTGGCGTATTCAAATGGTTGTAGCCCGAGTATTTGTTTCAAGCTTAACTTTTTCGGAATTTTGTAACCAGATATAAGTACAGTTAGGGAGTTTAATAAGCCTGCTATTTGCTTTTCACCTCTTCCGATGTAAGCATATTATATCATATTAAAGGGGTAGAACAGTTTTGGTAAGGGTGATTTTTAGTAACCAAAACCTGCACAATAACATTACAAGCTAATATTTATAACTCCACCATGCTCGAAAGGTATAGACAATTACAAACGACTCTTTTGTTTTAATGGCTCTTTTTGAATGATAACAGGTTTTTCACTAAGTTAGTGAAAAACCTGTTATCAGTCAAAAAGAGCCATTAAAACATAAGAGGACGCTCTCTAAAAAAGCATTCATACAAAATTATGCATGTGATGTTTAGTTGAAATAATGATTAAATAGAGAGATCGTCAAAAACTATTTAAAAACCTTTGTAGAAAATCGGTGAAAAGGTGTAAAAAAACCAATGGCCGCACCATATCGCTGTAACTCGCTTCCGCAAGGGTGGTGTCGGTTGCGGTCGCAATGTTTTGGACATGTTTAAAAATTTCGTTCTCGATCGCATGTCGGGCGGGATCGCACAAAAAAAGCCATTTGTTCATAAGTTCATATTTCCTGATATCAGGAATTCAATCCTTGATATCAGGAATTCTGTTTTCAAATATCAATAATTAAATTCTTGATATCAGGAAATAAATTAATGATATCCAGAGTTCGATTTCTTGATATCCAGAGTTCGATTTCTTGATATCTAGATTTCGATTTCTTGATGCCAGGAGTTGAATTTTTGAAATCAGGAATTGCCATTGGTTAGCAACAGAAAATGGTTTCTTGATATCAAGAATTCAATGTTCAGTTATGCGAAACTGCTCTACAAAGGCGCCCTGCAAGAATCAAGAATTCTTTTCTTGATATTTTTCTTGAATTGTTGATATCAATAAATGATTTGCTGTTGTTAAAGCCCAAGTCCAGTTTCGGGAAAGTAGCCGAATACATCTATATTGATCATTATTGTTGAATATGTATTGAAATAGGGCTTGTGTGGTAAAATCCCAAATCCGAACCTAAGCATCGTTAAATACAGAAATATCGGAATAAATCAATATTTCGTAATACACGTAGCGTATGGGCGATTCCTCATTGGCGATATCTGTGCCGCCGGCATAGATATATGATTTCGCAAATATATCAATTAGTAGGCGGTTTCTTAGCCAAATTTGGATAATCCTATATTAGTGTAAATATATTCTTTCACATCATTGGTAATAAGAGCTTCCATTTCATTTTTTGAGAGGGGGCGTTTCCAAAATTGGCCTTTAGCTTTAACTAAGCAATGGTAACTCTTGATATCAAGAAAAGGAAATAAATGTTCAAACGGCTAGCCATGCCTCGCCAACAAATTCAGAATCAAATAAGGGTGAATTCCTCGTTATTGTATTCCTTGACAATGGGTGGAAATAGGTGCCAAGCTATGACCCCAAGGAGGCCAAATTGAAAAGATCGCGTACACAATGGAATTATGCTGACTCACTGCGAACTGATGATTCCGAGGTCGCTAGGCCTATGCGATCTTGTCCGAATAGGAACGATCCCCTGAGATCTGTGTTAAGTCGCAAAGTGGGCACCAATGGCCGCACCAGATCGCACCAGATCGCCGCGAATGCGATCGAGACCGACCTGGTCGCCAGATTTTTGAACATGTCAAAACCCCGGCGACCGCAACCGACACCACCCTTGCGGACGCGAGTTACAGCGATCTGGTGCGGCCATTGGTGCCCACTTGGCGACTTAACCACTGATCTCAGGGGATCGCTCCTATTCGGGCAAGATCGCTCTAGATCGCTAGGCCTAGATCGTTAAGTGGGCACTAGGCTTAAAGCGAACCTAAACGCATAATACAAAGCAAACTGTGTAGTAAGACCTATTTTCACACATCTCAAATGTTCTTGAATCACCCCTTCCATTATTTCTTTTGAAGAGTGGGCATAGTTTCTGTTTTGCTATCGCAGGCTCTTTATGGATGCTCTGAGTGGCGCCATGATTTTTGTTTGCCGCCGAAACGTGACGTTTTTCTGGACTGACGTTGATTGGTCTAGTCAAATGCCATTTTAACTATTAGTTAAATAACGTATTTTGATAAAAAAATCGGAGCAAACAAAAATAAATTGCACTGCTTATAGTTTAGCATTTTGAATCAAATTATTTAGTATGTGTTTTATTTGTTTCTAATTCGAAAAAATGTTTAAAATTAAAGTATTTATTTTCTAGTCAGAACGAGGGTGTTCATACGACCTTTGACTTGAATGATATTAACGAGCACGTACGCGTTCGCAATCCTCCATAATTATAATATTTGTGCTACTTTTAATTCAATAGTTATACTTAGAAATATCATGGTATATATAGATAATAATGATACAAGAAGTCGTGCATTTATTTCCGCCCTAGCGAAGCATAATTTAGACCACGAGCATTTATTATTCTGATATGAATCACTGCAAAAGCAACTAAATTGGCATCAGACAGGGAAAAAATGCCATCTCGATACTACAGCTCAATTGTTTAGGTGAAATAGTGGGGTAAATGACAAACTTGCATTTCTTAAAACTGTAACTATAGAAATACGTGTAGGCAGTTCATTCACTGTACAAGCCTTTGTTTTGTACGTCAAAGAGGAATAACTTCCCTTTCCAAATCAAAGAAAAGGAATGTTTGGTACGTAGTTCGGAATCATCGCAGCTGTTTTGGGGGCATGCTAGAGAAAATCGTACATGATCGGCACGAATCATATACAGTAGTGTGCATGCACGTTCATGCTTACGCCAACACAATTGTTACCATGGCAACCTCTGACAATTCTGTCAAAAAGCTATGGTATATTGGCTAAATAACCACATTTAGTCACATTTCCACACTTCCCCGTCTCGAATGGTCGTTGGTTAATATCTTCTCTTTTTATATACACTTTTTGTTGTGGCCTGTGTTTCAACAAAGACAAAATTTTCTCTTCTTTTAACATGATCATGAATGGAATTTTAGCTTTGAAGTAAAAAAAAACGTCACATCTTTGCTGGGGGTCTGCACAAATATGTAAACATGGCAGTCTCCATGTTAGTACGGGATGCCGCAAAAAAATTATTTGTGTCGTCTTTTTGCGAGATTGGTGTGGCCTCATCAGTGGGCCATTTTTGTGATTTGTATATCAAATTAAAGCTCTCGGTGTCGCAAACAAACTAGCATAGATGAAATGCTATCATTTTGGTTCACTTTAACGCTCTCAAGGATTTATGATGTTCATTTTCAAGTTCGTAACAGTATTTGCTTCCAATTATGTTATTCAATCTAGCGCGATTAATAAGGAAAATAATAGTTTTTCTCCATCTTTTCCAAATTACCAGGTTGGTCAGATCTTCCTACAACGGTTTTCATACTTCCTCAGCCCGGTAAACTACATGGAGTGGTTCTTATACGTCACATCCATCATGTTCATATTTACCGAGTACGCAGATAATGGCATTCTGACAACAGTTGAGTATTGACTTTTCTATTTATCATGTTCACTTCGGGCCGAACCGCGACTCTACTACGCTGATGCTGGTTTTGTCCACGGTAAGGGCCGGTCATACTTGCGGTAGTGGACGTAGTGATCCGTAAGGTAATTTAATGTGGGTCAGACGTGGTGAAAGTACGTTAAACTAGGTTAAACTACGTTGAACTACGTTAAGGTACGGCTGAATTTGGGTGATGAGCCACATAGAGGTACGTTGAGGTACGTTGAAGTACGTTAAGGTACGTTGAAGTGCGCTGAAGTATGATAAACTACGCTAGACTACGCTAATGCGGGTACGGCTCGCTCAAAGATAGGTACGGAGCGGTACGTCAGACTACGTTAGAGTACGGTAGACTACGGTAGGCACTACGCTAGACTACATTAGACTACGCTTGAGTGCGCTACAGAACGCCAAACTACGGAATATACGGTAATTTTTAGCAGCTCTGTACGGAGTATAAAAGTCAGCCCGCAGTGTAGTACGGCCATTGTGCGCATGTTTTTCAACCAACACAGTTATATAATAGTTATCTGCTTTCATACTCGAATTCATCATTCTTTTTTTTATTTTTCATCTCTGTTTTTCATCACTATTAATTTTCATCTTTATTTTCATTTAAATTGTTCATCTTGATTTTTTATTCTTGTATTTTATTTTGGTTCATTTTTATCTTAATTTTTTATCTGTGTTTTTCATGTATATTTATGCTCATCTGTTTTCACATTTGTTCATCTTTATGCATTACCATCTTCATGTTTCATCTGTTATTTCGTTATCAATTTGTTTTGGCTTTTTGTTTTCTTGAACAACAAACCAAAAATAAACACACATGGCAAATAATAACAATAAATAAAGGTTCTAGGCTCGACTGCCTCATGTTTTAAATCCCCTGGGCCGGTCATACTTGCGGTAGTGGACGTAGTTCAACGTATATGGTGGCTAACGTTGTTGATCGTAGTTGAACGAAGTTGAAGGTAGTTGAACGTACTAGCATCCGTATCGTACCGTGGTTGTCTGTGATGCTAACTTGGTATTAACTCGGGGGAGCCGTGATCATCGATTTAATTTTTGAACATGTTCAAAAGAGCGGTACGTTAAAGGCATCCGTACTAAACCGAAGTTGAACGTAGTCTAACTTAGTCTAACGAAGTCTGGCGTAGTCTAACGTACTTCGTTACGTACTTAAATGTACTCTAGCGTACTCTAACGTACTTTACCGTGCACAAAACCAACATCGATAGTCTTGATCCAGACATGTTTAATACAAACAAATCAGACAAATTTCAAAGACCTGCTATGTTTGAAAAACAAGCGCAATGGCCGTACTACACCACCGGTTGGCTGTTATACTCCGTGTGGAGTTGCTATTTACCGTAGTTTGACGTTCTTTAGCGTAGTCCAGCGTGGTAGTGGCTACTGCAGTCTCTCGTACTCAAGCGTAGTCAGACTACGGTTATTACGTTAGCACGGATGCGTTTAACGTACCGCTCTTTTGAACATGTCCAAAAATTAAATCGAAGATCACGGCTCTACCGAGTTAATGCCAAGTTAGCATCACGGATAACTACGGTACGGTACGGATGACAGTACGTTGAACAACGTTCAACTACGTTCAACTACCTTCAACTACGTTAGCCTCCACTACGTTCAACTACGTCCATTACCGCAAGTATGACCGGCCCAGTAAACTGGTAAAGTATGTTAGAGTACGCTAGGGTACGTTAGACTACGTTAGACTTCGCTTTAGTCCGTTAGCATTTTGAACATTTTAATACCAAGTTAGCATCACGGACAGCTACGGTACGGTACGGATGCCGGTTTGTTCAACTACCTCCAACTACGTTCAACTATACGTTAGCCTCCACTACGCTAAACTACGTCCTGGACATTAAAAGTATGAAAGCGCGGCACAGAGCGCACTGTGCTGAGAACGAGCTTGTTACGCAGTGGCAACTGTTGGTATTGTTCTGCATTGTTTCTTAATGTCACACATAATTATGTGTGATCACGAGGCCTGATCAGTTTGAAAGTGCGAAGCAAAGTGAAGCAAGGTCTCTGATAATGAGTTGGCAACGCAGTGGTAGCTGTCAAGAACGAGAGGAGATATCCATGAGCCAGCTTAACATAGGCGCCGGAAGTGGGGGGGCAGGGGGGGCGGCCGCCCCCCCCCAATCCAAAAAGTGGGGGGGGCAAAACGCGTTTTTGCCCCCCCAAAAAGCCCCCCCCCCCCTCAAAAAAAAAAGAAAAAAGAAAAGAAAGAAGGAAAGAAAGAAAAAGGAAAAGAAAAAATTAGATGTATCGGCCAATACTTGTTAATTCTAACGTTTAAAAACTAAGTTATACATCCATTTAACGTTTTCGCTGCGCGCTTTGCGCGCGAACAAATTATCTTGTTGTGTAACTTGCGTATGGTACGTCTGGGGTGGATTTTCTGTACCGGTCCACGTAGTTCCTGTGTAGGCTGTTATTGCTCTTGCTGTTTGTGTGACGTGCACCAAATTGCAGCATTTCAAGTATATAAATGCAAAATCTTCCCCGTGGGAGGGGGATACCCCCTCCCAAACCCTCCCCCTCTGGCTCTGCCCCAGCCCTCGGTCGCTTCGCTCCGTAGGGACTCATGTTTGGCTGTAAGCTTTGATGTTGGATCATACAAATGTGGCATATGGTTTAGGTTTTTATGCACCAGAATGCACCATTTCAAGTATATAAATGCAAAATCTTCCCCGTTTTTGGTTGTTAGCTATGTTGTTGGATCATGTTTTTATGCACCAGATTGCACAATTTCAAGTCAAAAAATGCAAAAGCTCCCTACCGTGGGAGGGGGGGACTCCGCTCAGTCACTTCGCTCCCTCGTGCTTGGTCGCTTTATCATCGCAATGTCTCACTCTCACCTCTGGCTCAAAGTTGGCAACTCTGTGAGTGTGGTTGGGCACAGGGGCGTAGACAACGGGGGGGGGGGGGGGGGTGGTGCGGGGTATGCATCCCCCCACCTCACGAGGTGGGGGGATGACATGTAAAATCATCCCCCAGGTTTTAAGGAAGGAGATTTTTTTTTTTTTTTTGTGTATCTGTATACGAGTGGGAAAGAAAACATTAATTATATGAGCTAAGACTTGTTTATTCTAACGTTCAAAAAGTAATTCATAAATCTACTTTGAATTTTCGCTGCGCGCTTCGCGCGCGAACAGATTATCTCAGTTTGTTGTGTAACTTGCGAATGGTCTGAAGTGAGTATTTTTTCTGTACCGGGCTACGTAGTTCCAGTGTAGGCTGGCATTGCTCTGGCTGCTTGTGTGACGTGCACCAAATTGCACCATTTCAAGTATATAAATGCAAAATCTTCTCCGTGGGAGGGGGATACCCCCTCCCAAACCCTCCCTATTTGGCTCTGCCCCAGCCCTCGGTAGCTTTGCCCCCTCGGGACTCATTCTTGGCTATAGGCTATGTTGTTGGATCATACATAATATGGCATATGGTTTATGTCGAAACTGTGTATGACACTAAAATATAAATACAATATTTGTGTGTGTGTTGGGGTACATATTTATTAGTATGTCAATTATTTGTTTTCTTCGTAAAAATATATTTTTTATATATATATTATAAAATTTATGGTCGATCAAATCATAACACGCTTTCCCAGATACAGTCTATGTTAAGCCCGAATTTCCTTTCTAGGTAAGCACCAGATTGCACAGTTTCAAGTCCAAAAATGCAAAAGCTCCCTACAGTGGGAGGGGGGACACCCCCCTCCCACACCCTCCCCCCCCCCCCCCCCCCCCCCGCTCAGTCACTTCGCTCCCTCGCAATGTCTCACTCTCACATCTGGCTCTAGGTTGCCAGCCCTGTGAGTGTGGTTGGACATGGGCCCCTTAGGTTTTTGCCCCCAAATTCAAAACCGCTTCCGGCGCGCCTGGGAGGGGGATACCCCCTCCAAAACCCTCCCCCTCTGGCTCTCCCCAGCCCTCGGTCGCTTCGCTCCATCGGGACTCATTTTGGGCTGTAAGCTATGATGTTGGATCATACACAATGTGGCATATGCTTAATGTTTGTATGCACCAGATTGCACCATTCCGAGTATATAAA
Source organism: Echinarachnius parma (assembly GCA_037951105.1). Taxonomy (NCBI): domain Eukaryota; kingdom Metazoa; phylum Echinodermata; class Echinoidea; order Clypeasteroida; family Echinarachniidae; genus Echinarachnius; species Echinarachnius parma. Next base: position 51,316 of record JBAMJV010007916.1, read on the forward strand.
TGCAAAATCTTCCCCGTGGGAGGGGGATACCCCCTCCCAAACCCTCCCCCTCTGGCTCTGTCCCAGCCCTCGGTCGCTTCGCTCCCTCGGGTCTCTTTTTTTGGCTGTAAGCTATGTTGTTATATTGTACATAATGTGGCATATGGTTTATGTTTTTATGCACCAGATTGCACCATTTCAAGTATATAAATACAAAATCTTCCCCGTGGGAGGGGAATACCCCCTCCCAAACCCTCCCCCTCTGGCTCTCCCCAGCCCTCGGTCGCTTCGCTCCAACGGGACTCATTTTGGGCTGTAAGCTATGATGTTGGATCATACATAATGTGGCATATGCTTAATGTTTGTATGCACCAGATTGCACCATTCCGAGTATATATATGCAAAATCTTCCCCGTGGGAGGGGGATACAATCCCTCCCCCTCTGGCTCTGTCCCAGCCCTCGGTCGCTTCGCTCCCTCGGGACTTTTTTGGGGTTTAAGCTATGTTGTTGGATCATACATAATGTGGCATATGGTTTATGTTTTTATGCACCAGATTGCACCAATTCAAGTATATAAATGCAATATCTTCCCCGTGGGAGGAGGATACCCTCCTCCCAACCCCCCGCTCAGTCACTTCGCTCCCTCGGGCTTGGTCGCTTTATCCTCGTAATACGGACTTTTCGCAAACCCGAGGACGACGAGTAGTGGGGTGGTTAAGGGGTCCATGACTGCATTTTGGGGTACGATTGTTTTACTTGGCATACATACTCCTTGGATCAAAAGAAGAAAATTCGTCAAAAGAGACACTCTGTATCTATGCAAATTAGGCCTAATTTCCATAATTGATACAGAGTGTCTCTTTGGATAAATTTTCTTCTTTTGATCCAAGGAGTTTGTATGCCAAGTAAAACAATTGTACCCCAAACTGCAGTGAACACCCATATTTGTGGCCCCTACTAGAAGAAATGACGTCATTTAGGCGAAAAATTACGTCACTTACGTTCTCTCTCGTCGTCTGGCCAATCTGAGCACTAGTTCATGCCCGATTTCAGGTTCGTCGGAAAATCCAGTGCACCGTCTTCAGAATTACGTAA